>NQII01005153.1:54352-173139 GCA_002778355.1 Clitarchus hookeri | reverse complement strand
GAGGTATGGAACCAATCAGAGAAACGCGATGTGGTCGGAAGCGCCTATATAAGACAAAAAGCGTCTAGAAAAGTTTCTGGATCGGTTATTGCTGCTACTATGGCAGGTTATCAAGATTTAAGTGAGTTTGAACGTGGTGTTATAGTCGGGGCACGAGAGATGGGACATAGCATCTCCGAGGTAGCGATAACATTTGGATTTTCGCGTACGATTATTTCACGAGTGTACAGTGAATATCGGGAATCCCGTAAAACATCAAATATTCGACTTCGCTGCGACCGGAAAAAGATCGTTAACGAACGGGACAAACGNATTATTTCACGAGTGTACAGTGAATATCGGGAATCCCGTAAAACATCAAATATTCGACTTCGCTGCGACCGGAAAAAGATCGTTAACGAACGGGACAAACGACGTGACAGAAGTGAAACCCTTTCTCAAATTTGTGCATATTTAAATGCTGGGGCATCAACAAGTGCCAGCGTACGAACTATTCAACGAACCATAANCTTTCTCAAATTTGTGCATATTTAAATGCTGGGGCATCAACAAGTGCCAGCGTACGAACTATTCAACGAACCATAATTAATATGGGCTTTCGGAGCTGAAGGCCCATTCGTGTACCGTTGTTGACTGCACGACACAAAGCTTTACGCCTCGCCTGGGCCCNGGCTTTCGGAGCTGAAGGCCCATTCGTGTACCGTTGTTGACTGCACGACACAAAGCTTTACGCCTCGCCTGGGCCCACCAACACCACCATTAGACTGTTGATAACTGGAAACACGTTGCCTAGTCTGACGAGTCTCGTTTCCAATTGTATCGGGCGGATGGACGTGTACGGGTGTGGAGAAATCCTCATTAATCCGTGCGTGAACCCTACATGTCAACAGGGNGTATCGGGCGGATGGACGTGTACGGGTGTGGAGAAATCCTCATTAATCCGTGCGTGAACCCTACATGTCAACAGGGAACTGTTCTAGCTAGTGGAGGCTCTGTCATGTTATGGGGCGTGTGCTATCGGCGTGAAATGGGACCCCTGATAGTGTAGATACGACTCTGACAGGTGACAGATACGTAAGAACTCTGTCCAATCACCTGCATCCATTCATGTCCAGTATGCCGACGGACGTGGACAATTCCAGCAGGACAATGCGACAACCTACACGTCGAGAGTTGCTACCGAGTGACTCCANATGCCGACGGACGTGGACAATTCCAGCAGGACAATGCGACAACCTACACGTCGAGAGTTGCTACCGAGTGACTCCAAGAACACTCTTTTGAGTTTAGACACTTCCATTGGCCACCTAAGTCACGAGACCTGAACATTGTGGAGCATATCTGGGATGCCTGGCAACGTGCTTTTCAGAAGAGATCTCCACTGACTCGCACTNAGACCTGAACATTGTGGAGCATATCTGGGATGCCTGGCAACGTGCTTTTCAGAAGAGATCTCCACTGACTCGCACTGCTATGGATTTGTGGACTGCCCTGCAGGATTCATGGTGTGAAATGCCTCCTGCATACCTTCAGACATTAGTCGAGTCCATGCCACGTCGTCTTGCGGCACTTCTGCGTGCTCGCGTTGCCCCTACACGATATTAGGCTGGTATACCAGTTTGTTTTGGCTCTTCAGTGTACATTAGAAGCATATTAAATAAAGGCTATTTTTATATGTTATGTGATAGCATCAACCAAACAATCGATTTTCCCCAAATTCCTCACACAACTAGCGCTACGGCAGGCCCTGTAAACTTACATGTTTTACGTGGCTCAGTCATTTTTTTAAAAATATTTTATGTTTGTAAACCTTATAATTCAAAACATTAAACTGATTAATTCCGAAGATGATGCTCCGAATCCGACCTACATAATGTAGTGCATTGCACGCTAGCTTTTTGTATAATGTTTTCTGGGTTTAAGTCTATTGTAAGACACGTGTATATTTGTTATTGTCTCATTAATTTTGCATGTGTTTTCTGTTTCATTTCTTATGTTATTGCTCTTAAAGAGAATTCAAGTTCTACCTACCAACTTAGCTTTTAAGAAGGTATTAAAAAAATAATTGCAAACATGTTGAGCAAAGTAGGCTTAATAGTTATAGCAGTAACTTCTTGTTATTCACGCTCCTCATATTTTTATTTATTTGGCGTATATTAATTTTACTTCCTACGTAATTAAGACAGCAATTTTAGATGTTGAAATATTTCTTCGTTGCTATTTACCAAATGGAGTTCAAAAAATATCTAATAATTTTAAAACGATCATAGAAAAGAAGTTCAAACAGTTCAATATTTCTAGAAATCTGAGAAGCCATTAGATACTCTGTATGATTTAAAAAAAAAAATAGATTTCTTTAACGTTATCTAAAGGTTTTGGCTTTAAGATACCCTGGCGTTTTAACATTTATTAATTTAGGAAACTATTTATGCTCTCAAATCGTATAATAATACACGTGAGGGTGAAGTCCATTATTTACATAAATTTTCAGTGAAGAATAACATGATCGATATTTTATAAACCTAAATCTTGGTTACTTTGAGAATCATTTGAGATAAACAGCAGGTAGTAGTTTAGTAATTAAGAAATTCTACCGAAAATTAACTAGGATGTTTTTGACTCCTGCGGGTTATTTTCGAATCATTCATCTAGTTAAGTCTGTTAGTGAGTTTCATCGGTTCTTTTAAAATTGTGATTCCTTTCTAATGAGCAATTCTGCATGATTGCTGGGCAAATGCCACTGTAATTTAAAATTCATTCATAAAATTTTACAGTTTACGTATGAGCTTCCGTTATTGTCATTTGTTTGTTCATCCATACTTCGTTAGAACCCAATTTTCCGTCTGACTTATCCGTCAATTGGACACTCGAGAGCTAAATGTTTACAACGCGCTCTTCATCCTCAGTGACATTCCAACAAAAGTGCAAATAAAATACGTGAAACAAATGTGTGGCGCGACATTCGATTATGACCCCCGCAGCGAGACAGGCATTCGGTAAACGTTTTGTGTACTTGAACGCTCAGGTGGCAGACAGCATTTTCACGTACACTTCACCACGTGGACTCTGAAACTAACATGCAAGTATGAGTTTTAGTCAACTGGATTAAAATTTGAACTAATCTTATGGTATTGTTTCAATAACATGGCTGAGGATTTATGTGTTATGTTTTATACACATTGTTTATAATAAAATCAATTTCCATAAATGTGGTTTGCCTTAACCATTTTACTAGAAGGGAGTTAAGCGTAACGACGGTGTTTCTTAAACGTGAAATTGGTGACATTCGCCAAAGAAAATAAGTCTTACCTAAAGATATTTGGCGAACGGCATTTTCATATAAATTGTAAAAGTTTTGCATTTTGAATAAGTGAATTTTCCTTGATTGGCATTCCATCCAAATTAATTCATCGTAACCGCGCCTCACTTAGAATATTTAGACCAAATGCCATTAGGTAGAACGCATGCAGTCAATTCCATTAGCGGCTGGTGATAACACGGAACACGAAATAAAAACGAGATGACACTTAACACTGCGACTTTTATATCCTAATAGAAGAATTATGGAACTGCTTTAATGCACACCTACTCACTCTTGATGTTAAACAGCACTTCTAAAACTCTCCTGCATCGTTGAACACCAACCGAATTTTCATGCAAATTGGAGAAATCCAGCCGAGTATACTCAGTTTTGAATGGGGGAAGGTTCACAGTCACTTATCGGAAGGAATGTGCCGAAATGTAAAAAATTACTACCTACCCCCTTTCGATAACGTGATGCTTAACAGATTTGTGAGGGATTTATTTTAATAAACTTAATTTCTCCCAGGTTTTCTGTAATACAAATTTAAGGTTTAAAATTTGCTTTGTAAACACGATGTCTCACAACCTGTTTCATAATGTAAAAAGGATTATTGTTTGTTCGCTGTAACCCTGCTAGAATTCCAGATGTTTAGATTTCCCAGTTCTTGAAGTTATATTAAGGCGCCTGCCAACCGAGGGTCTCTTCATTATCTTCAGCAGAAAAACAAACAAACACTACAGACGACAATTCCGCGTTGTAACTACGATGCAGGCAATAGCCACTGAACTGGAGTACATTTTTTTCCATCAATTAGAGGGAATATGCGAGTCTTCAAGCAGAGTCCCTATATTTTTATTGGGAAAAGTTTGTAGCAGGTTTGTGGAATTCACCTAAAAACCAAGTTTTGTTACACTCGGTACGTTTCCAGATAAACTCTTTTAGTAAAACTGTTAAAACTACTCCAAATATACGTTGAAATTTAACTGAAAACTCTATAATTTTTTCTCACTTAATATTAGTGAAGAGAGAGTGATGAGATTTGGACAGCTCTTAACAACGACGTCTTGAGAGCCAATGAGGGTGAAGCGAGGTATGAAGCAGCGCCGAAATGATAGGGCGGGGAAACGGGAGATCCCCGAGAAAACCCGCCGACCAGTGGCATCGTCCGGAACGATTCCCACAAGTAAAAATCTGGGTGCGACCCCACCGGGAATCGATTCCGGTTTGCTTAAGTGGGAGGCGAGTAGTATAACCACTACATCACCTAATAATTTTTTCTACTAACTGAAAGGAAATTTATTAACCTTCGCCCTCATTCCCAATGTTTCCATTAGCTATCAACAGTGTATCGGCTTACTACCTGAGTTTGAATTGTGCATAAATGTGTATATATAAATTAATATATATTTATAGACATAGTTGCAGTATCTGAGCTACTGATTGAGTTAACGGATGTTCAGCAGCATTAAAATTCCTTTCCGTTACCTTCGAAGGTAATTATTCAAACACAAACTATGTCTTGAAACTTGTACACCCAAAATTTTAATTACTTCCTTTTAACAAAAAAAGACGGGAATCAAATTTGTAGTAAATTCACGTCACTGAGGTAAACACATGTTGTCTTCGTTGTGTTGTCCAAATTATCCCACGTCCATCTTCTACGCCTTTCAGTTTCTCGGCACGTATAAGGCAGATAATTTATGCTACATTTTCCGGAGGATTTTCTTCTCCAATCCCTCCGTGCAGCGAGGGGCGAAAAGTCACCCTGATAGTGAAATGAAGCGCGCGACAGCCGCTTAGGATTTAGACAAATGCCTCGTCATCACGCGCGTTCTGGAAAGAGAAAACAAACCAAGCTGGCTTCGGCAAACACCTTCATCTTCAAATCCCTTCCGGAACCGGCATTAAGGCCGCAAACATCTGAAGATAACTAAACTTCTTTTCTTTTCCTAGGCTTTAACATTTAGTATTATTTACACCTCGCCAAATCTCTATGTCTCAGAGCGCTCGTCTGTTCGCAAATATTTTTCTTCCTTTACAGGACAAACAATTCGACTGTGAAAATGAAAGCCTCAACAGCTAACTTTCCATTTAGGCCAACGCAGTGTAAATATACTGGGTGATTTTGAACATCACCGAGAAGTGATTACTTAGGGAACCATGCGCTCCCAAAAATCGAGGTTTGAAATGATTTTAGTTCGAAATATAAGGAAGTACTTAATATTAAGTGATAAGTCAATGACTAGTGAATTGCATGCAAACGACGTGTGGCAGAACTATACGCGTGATACACGAAGTGCTCATTGTACTCACACGTGCCTCACACGTGCGAAGAGTGGTGTACTACGTGTGAGTCCGGGTGAGTTGCATCACAAATGCCGATTGCACGTTGATGTGCTGTGCACCATTAAGTAGGCACACTACTTAATAAATAGCCTTGTATACTGTGACTGTAACATAAAAAGAGAGCATATAATACTGTTCTGAACAAATCAATCAATTCAGACACACACCGGTCACACGACTTATTGCACGCCATATTTACTGCGACTGCTACCAGGGCGTCACTGCCGTATCGTGCAGTCACATGCCAAGTGGTGTAGTACCTTTTCGTGAATCGTCAGCACGGATGTTTCAAAAACGGTTCACTTGAGTGTGTTTCGACAAGGCAATCTTTTCGGTTGATCAAAACCTGCTGAATCATAATTTGTCTTAACAAATAGTTTACAGCTTATTGTTACAAAGTTTAATGCAAATAGTGGGTGGCAACCTCTGTTAACATGTAATGAAGGGGAATTATATTACCAACCACTTTTTCAGAGGTGGAAGATCTCCGTTAAATGAATCGCTATTCACAGACTTGTTACTAAATCGGGAATAATTTAACATATTTTTAACTAAAAGCATTTCAAAATTCAACATTTTGGTGTTCATAGCTCCCTTAATAATCACTTATGAAGAAAGTGGTACATAGGTTTTTGTCATGTATTTTCGTTACGAATAACCTATCGGAGTTAGTCGATATTCAAAACCATCCTGTATAGAATATTTATTGTTATTCTTCTTGCAGTAGTAAGTCTTAAAAGGTCGTACTACGACTGTACAGCATTATAGTACACACAAGCTCATACGGCAGTTCGAAAATTCTCCACGGGATCTTCAACAATTCTAACAAAAAATGGGGACATTTGCAGCATTTATCACTGGGTGAAATTTTTAGCTTTTGACCAGATTGATTTTATATATTTTCACAAAAGACATCTAGCACTATCTGGATTATTAACATGTGTGTAAAATTACACGCAGGGCGCTACTGTAGCTGTTTTTACAAATTACACATACAAAATATAAAATTACCAAAAATGTGTATGTGTTAAAGTAGTAGGGTTAGGTTTATACTTTGCCGATGTATTTTAAATGGGAGCTGTGTGGCTGTGGCTGTGGCTGGCGGTCTTCGGCTCGACTCGGATGAGCTCGGCAATCTTCGGCTCGACCTCGATCTTTTGCCCAAGAAGTAACATGCCCTTGTTAACAGCAGTGAGTCGAGCTTCCATTAGGTTATTTCCATCATCATCAGAGTGTAGACTATGTCCGAAATTGGAAATTGTAATGTGACTCATAGTCGGCATCGTAGTATAAACTGATCGAAGCCATGCATGCACCTTCCCTTATGTACTGGCGAATCCTTATCGATCGCCAATATGCAGTACTCCTTGTCCCAGCATAAATAACGCATATCCTTACACTCTGCAAACATAACGTCTGTATTTATATGGTCATAGTTCGTATGCCGAAAGTTCGTATCGTCTATGCGAAATCACACGATGAAATTCATATCACCGCATAGTAACTGATTTGACATGCACGAAAAAGTTTGGCTCAAGTACATACAGTCCACATTTGCATACCATCCTTTGCTTAAGTACTCTTGAATATAAACCAGTTTCTCACATACCCCATCATCTAAAATAAACACCGAGTTTGAATATGCTTCGCTTGGTGGCACGGCGGCTTCATTACCGCTGTAAGGGAAAATTATAGCCTGCAGTACACATGCCAGATGCTGGTATTTCGTTTGCTGGAGATAATTAGAGTACAGGTACACATTCTCGAACCTAAGACCATTAGGTTCCTCTAAACGGCTGAGGACACACGTCTTACTGCAATCTGATGGTCCTCAAATGTGTCCTCTCGCAGTATTGGGCAACATCATGCCATGACATGCACCGTGTGAGTTTTTGACATCTACAGCATGAATGCGTATTGATAGAGTAAGATCTTGCTAGATAATATGTATGTTACCACTACAACCCTGCTGAGCTGATTGCGGAGTGTGCGAATCGAGCAGAGCTTATTGCAGAGTGTGCAGAGTAGGTTGTGGAGAGTACAGAAATTATTATGAAGCATGTAGAGCTGAGTGCAGAGCATGCAGAGATTGCACAGAATCAGTGCTGCAAATTTTAAAATGTCTCTTCAAATATCACTCCGAGTAAACTACCTCTGGCAGATTTTGCAATCAAATGTCACACCTGAACTTTTCATTCTGTAGATCGTTATTTCATGTCGTAAATTATGCAAAGCTGTAAAGGCTTTATCACAGAAACGGTGAAGAAGATGTTTCATTAGCACTTTATGTCTATAATGTTCCGAGTATAGAATGAAACGGAAACGAAAAAGTATAAAGGTCGGGTATATATCTGTTTGTAGCACAGTAATGTGTGATGACTCGTAGAAGAAATATCAAATCTGGAACAGTGATCGTCAATATGCTGATCAACAATCAACCTTCCAAGCTGCACATTCCCAGATACAGGTTCTGTGAGCCAGGAACCAAGCTAGCTAAAATGTTGGCACAAGACGATATGGACATCAACACACTGGACAAGGCGTGAAAGTAGCACAATATCGCCTATTCTTGGCACAAGAATCTGCAAGCCAGGCACCAGGCAGACAAGATACTAGCGCAAAAGGCAGAACAGAACTCTGTGAAAAAATAGCTACGTGGGGTGTTTCCAATGCAATGAAAGCCCAGGTGAAAATGGACATGGGGGCGAAGAAAGCGAAACGAAGTTCCAAGAGGGAATAATAGAAAAAGACAGAAGGATTTCTTCCCGCCTTGAAACTTGCAATCGGTGCTCTGGGTGGTATCGCCTGGGCCGTAATGAATATCGTTACTGCTTTGAAACCAGCCTCGAACGAATGTAAGCAATTTGAGGAAAACTGCCACCACAACCATAAACTAGAAGTTATCGCCATGGGTAAAAATATTACCAAGGACATTACATACAACAGTCCTACCAAAGAGGAAGAAGGAAGTGTGCAAAAGCATTGCAAAAGGAGGAGGCACTAATGAAATCTCTACCAAAACAACCGCTCACGAAAGTGGATTTGGAACGGTTTGCATGCAAATTGAAGATACTTTTTTTTTTTCGTGGTGTGTCTATGCGAGATGCTTTGTTCTCTAAAACCAAAAGTGATCAATGTATTGTAATCAACTTGGACAAGACAGGCGGGCCCAAGATGCACTGGGAAACGTATGTCAAATGTGGCAAACGTGCAGTATACTACAACAGTTTTGGGAAATTGCATTTTCCACCCAAACTGCTGCAGTACCTGAGAAATCGCAAAATGACTTACAACTACAAGACGGAGCAGATTCCGAACATGTGAAACTTCAGACACTTGTGTCTTTGCTATTTGTTATGGTGGAATAAAAATAAATAGAAGCGAATAATTGTTCGTTTAACATTTTACATAAAAGAAGGTTGCGCCTATATTCCACAGTCAGTATGTGGGTGTCCATCATTCTAAGTTGTAACACATCCAAGCTGAGGGCGACGTTTTATCAGCCCTTGAAGCTGGAAGGTGAGTGGTTCGTCGGACTTATGGATTTTTAAACTTACAACTCCATATCCAATATAGAAGAAAACATGAATTCTGCATTCAGGTACATAGTGGCAGGAGACGTGAAATAAATAATCATTCCCACTGGCACATACGAACTGAAGGACATTGCCAATTCCATCAAGAAACCCATGCCATCGGATGTGACTTTCGAACTCCGCAGTAATCCAAACATGCTGAAGGAAAAAATATATTTCAGTGCCGATATCGATTTCACCAAACCGGATACCATCGGGCCAATGCTGGGGTTCGAGACACGAATCTACAAAGCTAGTAAAACACACGAATCCTCGTCACAGGTGAACATATTTGCGGTGAATGTGATACGCATAAACTGTAATTTAGCGAGCGGCTGCTACGTCAATGGTAAAGCCAGCAATGCGCTATATGAGTTCGTACCAACGACCCCACCAGGCTATAAGCTGGTCGAAGTTGCAAGAAGCATCATTTAAGTTCCAGTGATCGCGAAGAGTGAGCACAAAGTTGTCGTGTTGATCGTCGATCAAGACGATAAGCAGATAGACTTCAGAAGAAAAGAAATCACATTATGCTTGCATTTGAGACAATGAGATTGAGTTTCGCGAAACGAAGCATGCATAAAGTCGAGAGCAGCATAAAGTCTGCGATCAGTAATGCTTGAGACACCGGCATGTTAACATGAGCCAACGAGAAGTTTCTACTTAGCCTAGGGTTGAAAGTGAACAGACATGGAAGATGACAACATATTGAATGTGTCCCAGTGGGCAGAATTCGTGGACAGAATCAACAAGTTTGTGCTGCATTGCTACCNGATGACAACATATTGAATGTGTCCCAGTGGGCAGAATTCGTGGACAGAATCAACAAGTTTGTGCTGCATTGCTACCAGCCGTATCTGACATGCCCCTATACCCTCGGGCGTGAGGTTAGAAACCCGAGACAGCATTACGATATTTACACACTGCCTTCACAATCATTCCTGCACATACGAGGTATGCTTACGAAAGACGATGAGACCTACCCCACTCTAATCATGTTCGTTCGCAATGGTATACTCCACCTTTTCGAGCGAGTAATGTATGAACTGAACGGTGTTACTATTGACGAAACCCAGGTTGTCAGAATAACCACCACCATAAAAACTACCTCTTGATCACACCTAACAGTCTCGACATGGTTAAAATGGTAGGCTGGGGAATGGAAGATGGATACAAAGTTCCCATCTTCGCAGAAGGTAAGTCTGAGGTGAGCGTGCAACTATCGATGCTACTTGGTTTCGCAGAATATTATTGGAAGATAATTGTAGGTGCCAAGCAAGAACTGGTGATAATGCTAGCCATCTCGCATATCGATGCAATGTTGGGAGCTGGANGATAATTGTAGGTGCCAAGCAAGAACTGGTGATAATGCTAGCCATCTCGCATATCGATGCAATGTTGGGAGCTGGAAAAAACCCGCAGCCCGTCGCACTCTAACCCTGACCAACATAGAGTCGTTCGTTCCCCACGTGACTCCGAGCACCTGGGAACACTTGAAGCTAATTAACTACATCAAAAAAGATAAAATTTTAGACATAACCTATAGGAGTTGGACTTAGGTTACTTTCCTGATCCTGTCATCTGCCCCGCGAAACCACTTGTTCGGGAAGATGTCTTCAAACATGGAAAAACCTAGCTATGTCACATTATTTTTAACTAACAAGGAACACAGCATGTCGGCAGGAAAATCGACCCTCAACCACTGCACTGTCCAGAACATAATAATATTTTTTTAAAAGCAAAAGCTATCCATGTGTGGATTTGATCACCTCCTTCGATAAAGAATGATTTACTTTGCTGTATTATCTGTATACTCAGTTTCAAGCCTCCTACTACAGGCGCGAGTCCTGCCTCTTCCTGAGCCTAGAAACATTACGTGAAACTGCAAAATTTCTAGTCTTTGACACATACAAACAAAATGAACAAGTTAAAAATGGCATGGTGGATTTTCGTATAGAAATTATTTTNTTCGATAAAGAATGATTTACTTTGCTGTATTATCTGTATACTCAGTTTCAAGCCTCCTACTACAGGCGCGAGTCCTACCTCTTCCTGGGCCTAGAAACATTACGTGAAACTGCAAAATGTCTAGTCTTTGACACATACAAACAAAATGAACAAGTTAAAAATGGCATGGTGGATTTTCGTATAGAAATTATTTTGAAGGAAAGCATTCCTGCAAACAGTGCTGTGCACTGTTTGATTTTTCACGACAGAATAGCAAGCTACGACTGATTTCGGGGCTGGTGAACCTGGTGAGCTAAACATATATAAACAGGATGATCACTGCTTCTCATCTCAGTTTGTATCAGGATGAACTGTAATCTGCAAGGCTTCCAGAGCCAGAGTGGCTATGTGCTCAAGGTGATCGAAGTGTCCTACGATGACGATGGCAAAACGGGCATGCGCTCCTTCCACCCGCCCCCCCCTCATATTCGTGGCAACTATTGGACGAGAAAAGCAAGAAGACGAACAACTGACTGACCAAGTACTACCATGGACTGGAGTGGGATGAAGGCAATATTCTGTGCCACCAAGGAGGAAACAAGCTGCGCGACTTGCTGATGCAGTATCCACAAGTACCTGTTTACGTGGCAGGACCCGAGCAGAAAAAATGGCTGAGTGACTTGTGCGAAAACGAATTGAAAATCATCAATTTACAGTTCGAGTATGGCTGTCCTTCGCTGCACCAACAGACGAAACTTTATGACAACCAGCACCAACACGTCTGCGACAGGTCAGAACCTGACTGAACACACGCGTGTAGGAACGCACATCTGCTGCGCAAATGGTGTGCCTCGTCCTTGGACCATGAATCTGCTGCCTATGACTAGAAATGAAGACACTCGACGTATAAGAGAATTTAGTTTTTCATATGGTTGCACACCTGATCGGCACCCACAGTATATAAGATGAGAAACATTGGTGCGATCATTTAGTCGCCACCTAGAGTTCTGATCGTCACCATGACTCAATTCTGTCCTACGAAGATTTTGTAAATTCCAAGCCTGACTATGGCAGCATTGCATACAGTTTCATCGCAAAAGATGGATATCTGCTCACCTACTCCGAGACCTGCGATGGTAGCGGCATGCAGCATTGACTTTTCGTGCATTATCCAGTTGTCTACGAACCATCGCAGATTCAAGTGGACTGTCCGGGACCATCAGCCTGCGTCGTGTTCCACATGACGCCGCAGACGCAGCAGCCCTGCACCATCGACCAAATTATCGCCTAGGCCCAGACGCCTGCTACCTTCCATGCACCAAACTGTGCCGTGGAGCTTTCCCAGGTGGGGCACGAACCTTACCATCATCCCGGGCCCATGAAAGATAATGCCAGCCAGACGACCAGACGCCGCCTAGTACAGCATCGGCGCCAGACACTCGTGACGGTACCTAACACGGTTGATTCTGTCTCCATCTCGGAAACAAAACTGCACCTACTCGTCAACGCCGCCCAGCAGTGTGTATTCCTGGAGCTGTGGATGCCGGACTTGCTGTTTGCGGTGGTCCTAGCATTGGCGAGAGGGATTTTTTAAAGACGTGCAAGATCTGCAGTGTGGCTATGATGAGGTGGATGACCAACTGTGGACAGAGGGTGTGAGTAGTTGAGACGACGGCCATCGCCATGATCCTGAGACTGGCGATGCCTTTCTCAAGAAGCTATCGCTTACCATCATTCACGAACTGCTTAGCGTTTACTGAGCGATAATGGATTGAGCATTGCTTAAACGCTAAAGGCTTCTGTAATTTTTTTTAAGGTGTAAAAAGGCAATGAAACATTAATTAAAATACAATTTTCTTTTCCCGGCCTAGAAGCAAACTCAACTGTTCGCTGGCACACAGAAATAGAAAATAGTTTTGAAAAAAATAATTATTTGCATACACTACAGACAATACTTGAGATTCATTGCCTGAGCGAGATAAAAACGTCTGAGCCGTTCACGCAAAATGATGTAACGTAGTTTATTATTTTTGAAATATACATGCCATACATTGGGGATACGTCAAAACTTAAATGAAATTGGCTTGTTAATAAAGCATAATTTTTATTTTTTATTATTTCACACGTATCTTGCGCAGTGGCGGATTAAAGGGCGAAGTGGAGGGTGTGATTGCTTCCGCTTCCCTGCTCAATCCACCAGAGGAAAACAAGATGGTGGAATTAAGATAATTAATTGCTGAAACGGCCTGTGTAATTTTTCTTAATTAGGAAAGTGAATTTATAATTGGTTTTATAGTTTCGGGTCTCAAAATCAGATCCGTAGAAAGGTACCTCACTTTTGGAGATGGCATAGCCCTTAAATAAGGTGCGAATTAATACTAAACAGTAAAAAATTAATGTACGGACATCGCTAAAAAGGATTCAAAAGCTCTGGTCATCAAACGATTTGCAATACTATTTTCTCACTCTGATTCCTATATCCGATGGCTAAAACTTCAGTTTCGCCTTTAATATAAATTCCTATAATATTCACCATCCAATGGAAAAATAACCACTTGTTTTTTGTAATTCTGATAGAGAATTAATATTTTTATGATTTTGGGTGTTGAAGTTAGGTCCCTACACCATACCTTAAATTTGAGATTGCATAAATCTATATAGCAGATGCATATAAGCTTGTAAACAAACAGAAAATGATGTACAATGTTGGTTAAAAATTACCCAAATCTCTGGTCGGTATTCGAACTGTGGACTCTATATCTCACTATAATATCTCTATCCTTCGTCCAAAACGTGTCTAACGGACTACATTATAAGTTTCATACACCAGGCATTTATATGGGATTTATTACAACATTTTTACCAAAAGGTCACTTAGGTAGTTCTTGCATGTAGACTAGTAGAATGATATTGCCGACAGTTGCCTGAAGATCTGGAAGATCTTGAAGATAGCAATCGTAGCGGAAATTAAACAAGAGATAAGACAAGCATTATCTCAAAGTCATGGACTTAAAAAATTTCGCTGAGCTGTTATCTCCCAAGGCTGAATCTTTGATAGCGGTTGCGTACAGTAGTACTAGTGTGCTAATGCTGCCGTTGGTGTTGATGTTATGTTACAATAAAATGAGAACCACTGAACCGATTTCGTTCAAACAAATATGTTGTCATTTATGCATTATACACAAGTTCTACACGGCCGAGAACATGCAAATTTCCAATTGTACCAATTAACTTCCTATAAATCCATATTTCATCTCCAAGCTCGAACTTCATCTTCTTATTGGAAAACTGAACAAACGATGAATAAATACTAATTTCAGAAATCCGATTAAAAACTCCTTCGTGTACTGGCACTGTCTTCCAAAAAATTATATCATGTGGATCCATTTCAGCCAAACTCGTTAACGTTGGGTTACCAGCATTATAATGTTTACGGAAAAACAGAACTCCAAAAGTTCACTTCCTGCTTGTTGTTGATGAGGATGATGAGTCATCATACTTATCAACATCATAGATCACACTTAAAATATTACGAGAGCTTCCTTAGGGATGGCGTCCAACATATCACGAAGACATTACTGCACCAGAAGTTCTTATTATCCACGTTAAGTGCATCGTCATTTTTTAAGTGTGAACTATAATGTTGATAAGGATGATGTCACATGGTGTCGCAAGGTCGTCAGAGTAGAAGAGAGTTATACTCTTTTGACTTATGTGTACATATTCGGTTTTGCAAGGTATAACAGTTAAAGCAGAAAGTAGACATTTGGAGTTCTGTTTTTTTTCGTAAGTATCATAATGCTGGTAACCGTACGTTTACGATGTTCGCTGAAATGGATCCATGTTATATAATTTGTTAACATCGATTTGAAAGCATTCTCTCGCTATACAGTGAAGATGAATTGCGAATACGAAGGCATGCCTTTGACCTTAACGATCATGGAGGCGTGACCTGCACCATCGCTAACTGGTTGTCGCCAGTGCTGATTCTGTGTTAGAGTTTTCACCTATGGTAAAAATGCTCATCGGCATGAGAGAACGGCCTGTACGAAGAGTCCTTTTCGCGCGATGAAGCATTACGACATTGGTCCCTTGAAGTTTGTGCAAGGCGATACATTGAAATAACATGCCGAGATCTGCAAGGATTCGTCTACTGGGAGTCAGCAAGTGTTGGCGGCAATACCTCTTGCTGCATCGATGGGCACCGATTCGACAGGTGATTATGACGAGACAGAGAATGCTAAAAGACAGAATTAGGGCTGTAGAGACGGTTTGCGCAGAATGTATACTTGCAAGTCGTTCGCGTGTAGTCGACGAACATCATAAAAAACGGTCATCGGCTCTAAATACTGATGAGCATACAACTCATGCTACAAAGAAAAGTAAATTTAATATTGCAGATGAAACAGGAAGTGAAAACAATCATGGAGACAGCATAGATAAAAATGAACATGAAGATACTGATAAAGTTAAAGACGATGATAGTGATTTTCTCGATGCACTGACACACCCCTCCACACATTTTCTACAATGAGAGACATGAAGAAAGCAGAAGATGCCGTGAATACTGGCTACCTATTTCCGGAAGACCCGAATGAACTTATTGATACTCTCAGATATTTGATTGAACTTAGAAACCGTCTGTATCTTCAGTCATTAGTAAACTAAAGGAACGGGGGCATATCACATTATGTGATGAACTGCTTTCTTCTGAAATTGTAATTACAAAATAATAATATATTATTATTATAAAATAATTGTCTTTTTTTTATTTTTGTGTGTCGTCTCTTTTATTTCTCACAACTTTAAATTGGTACTATGAGCAGTCGACTATTAACGGAAAGACATTCATATAAAATTATAATAAAGACTTGAGTACAAAAATGCATGGATAGTTGACTGCATACAAAACATTAATTCTGTTGACATGTAAAAATGTGGAGACAGTTGGCGAAAGAATGTAATTTCTATACATATGGGTGGAGGACAAACCGAAGGATCGATCGAAGGATTGGGATTGATCGAAGGATTGAGATTGGTCGAAGGATTGATGGTCAAGAAGAGCAAGAAATTTAAGACTGTTTATTACCCTCGTGCATTCCAAGACTCTGGGTCCTGGCAGTATTACATTTTAACTATCGCCAATTAAGCCTATAAAAGTGTTGGTAGATACTGATCCATACCATTATTTTTACATACTCGTGCACGTGGTCGCTATTAGTATGATAGGCTTGGTTTAGTCATATATACGTACATAAAAAAATCTGAGTATGATACTTATAACTACAAAGAGTCAAGGTAGTAAATAATTTGCAGATTCTGGCATTGTATATTAATCAGCCTTCGATAGAGGGGACTGGAAATATAGTAATTGAGTGAGTGACTTTTGCATGTTTCCGCAATACCCAATCTATAATTTCGACACAATATAAAAAATTATAATTCATAATTTAAAACATTTTTTTAAAAATCGAATTATAAATATAGATTAACGATTCGAGATACCTTATTCCTATAAAACCAATATGGATTCCATAAACAAACATTTTCTTGAAGAATTAGTGGGAGTGACTGCCGACACCTTTGGGTACGTTCGACAAACCCGGGTCGACGGCTTCCGAGCACCCTCTGAGTCAACCCGAAGATTGCCGAGCTCGTCCTTGTCGAGCCGAAAACCACCATCTACAGCCAAAGCCACATATACACAGCTCCCATTAAAAATACAATGGTCAGGAAGGTACATACTACTTGTTAACTTACACTTTTTTTACAGTGTACAACTAAGTGGAGAAATAATAAAAATCGCCATAATTAGATTTGATCAAGAGTTTTCTAACTGCATAAACTTATTCATGAGGAAACAATAAATTCTTCTTATACATAGCCTTTGAGAAAACTAGAAACAATCTATATGTACGAAATAAATGCCCAACCGAACAACTGGCAAGTAACGACAGAATACCACGTTCTTATAGTTTGGTTTATGTAGGACAGAGAGTCAGAAGAATAAGCAAGATAATTACAGTTACTAACAAAGGAAAGACAGATTAGCACTAATTGAAATCATGATATACACCGGAAATATCAACGGAGTGATGGAAACATTCTAAGTGAAGCATGTGGCCAATATTTCTGCATATTTAGGCAAAATACCTGCCAAGCCGCAAGAGTCAAAGTGAGTGAGTGAAGTGAGTGAAAAGATTTGGGTGGTTCTTAACATCAGGGTCTTGAGAGCCGAGGAGGACAAAGCGAGATGAGTATGGAGCAGCGACGGAATGAAAGGGCACGGAAAACGGGAGATACCCGAGAAACCCGCTGACCAGCGGCATCGTCCCACACGAATCCCAAATGCAAAAATTTGGGAACAAGCCTGCCGGAAATCGAACCCGGTTCGCCTAGATAAGAGGCGAGTAGTCTATCCACTATTCGATCGTGGCCCCGCAAGTCAAAGTGAGTCACGTCATTAATGGTTATCTCTTTGCCAATCAAAAGAGATCGCCACAGGAGGTAATAAGGTGATTCTCTTGCTTTCATTAGCCATTTGAATTGCAAATTTTAGGTAGGACACACTGAGCTCTTCAGTATACAAGCCTATTTATCTCATGACCTTATGCATAGTCGAGATACCCTGATTGCCTACGGAAATGTATGACGAAACGCCGCGATATCCTGCAATATATATATATATATATATATATATATATATATATATATATATAAAATATTCAGGAGAAAAAAAGTCATTATGTAAGCGGAAGCATGGAGATTTTCTTTTATTCTTTTTCTTTTCATACATTTGTGCATAACTGTACCAAAACATATTGAGAAACTAACACGAATAAACACATACGTTTTGACATATAGACCAACAATTAGTACAAGTTTTACTTGCAAAAATGTGTAGGGCTTGTGCTATCTTTGTACTTTGCTTTATTTTAGGATAAATTAATATCTTAAATACTTAAAGGAGAGGTTGTTAAAAAAACTAATACATAAAATAATAAATCGGTCAAGAAAAATTTTTTTTTCCAATTTAAAAAAGGAAATTCAATTTGAGAAGTATGTTCTGTATTGACTACTATATATCATCATGTACCAGTTTAGCTGAATATGAAATGATCATCGTTTTAACACAACACAAAAATGACGCTAAAGTGACATAACTAGGGACCCATTCTCCTCCACAGCTGCTTGATATGTCTTCTGAGTCTATTGCCAAGCATTTTACATCTTCCAATATTATAATAAAAATGCTGGTAAATAATTTTGTCGTTAATGTTTAGTGCAGTTTCACTTCACACAAAAACCGAACAATAAACGTGAATAATGCTATAGTTATTCCCTTAAAGATATCAACGATAATTCTGTATATTTTCTTAAGTTTCCTTTTTTATTTCTCACAGCTAGAATAATTATAAGGAATATGTTAAGCTTAGTACTTCAAAGCCAGTTATTCTTGAACTACTTGTTCAATATTCTCTCATCACACTGCCTGAGTTAATAAGTTTCGAATTGTTATCATATTTTGGGCAGAATTTTCCCTTAACGGGTGGAGTTGAGAGATTTGAAGGATACTTAACAACGAGGTCTTGAGAGCCGATGAGGGTGAAATGAGGTGATAATGGAGCAGCGCCAGAATGCATGAGCGGGGGAAACGGGAGATACCCGAGAAAACCCGCTGACGAGTGGCATCGTCCGACATGATTCTTACTTGCGAAAATCTGGGAGTGACCCGGACGGGGATTGAACCTAGTTCTCCTTGGTGGGAGGCGAGCAGTCTAACCGCTCAGCAACCGCGACCCCTTCCCTTAACGGCTTGAACAACATTTATTTTATACGTAATATGTTTGCATTAAAATTTACGGCGAGCCCCTGAACTTTTAATTACCAGCGTGGTCCTTGAAATATTAAATACGAAATGTCATAAGAGGAAGAATATAAAATTATGCGCAGTCATAACTGCGTTCGTAAACCACTCATGGTGACGCCTTATCGTCAAAACGCCATACTGCTTTAATAATAGCGTTGAATATAACTCAAGAAACTTAACAACCACCGTAAATTTAATAGCTAAGAAGAAAGGTAAACATCATAACGACGAAAACTCGCAGTCCTAAAATGTTTATTAAGGTTGAATATCTTCGCATAACGGCTTCAATCTTACGTGTTTCTGGCAAAACGATGGACTGAGCTGTGTAATGATCTTCGTGCTTCTCACTAAATATATATTTCCTCAAAAATTAATATAAACATGAATGTATACTAACCAATGACGGAATTGGACTAATATTAATATGAAGTGTATTCTTTCCTTCTTCAGCGTATGCCACTATTATACGAGTGAAATTCCGTTTGCAAAAAAATAGTGTACATAAATAACTAAGAGACCGGTAAAAATGCGAATTAACCAATACATGCGGAATTGCTGCCACAAATAATTAGTCTACATTCGTCAACACGATAATGTGCTTTAAAATCTATTCACCGGAACGAATTTCCCACCATATTACATTATATTCAGTATAGTATTTCCAAGATATTATATATAAATGCATTTGTTATTTATTTCGCTTTATTAAATTAGATTTTACGAAAGTTACTTATTAGCATACTTCCTTCTGTATATGTGTACGAGTATAATTGATGAAGTAAGCCATAATCTAGGACCGAATTAAAAATAACATGAAATTGAAATAAAATATTTATTTTGCCATGATTTGGAAAATAAGGGCCTGACTCACTCGAAATACATCAGTTTACATGGGGTACCATAACAAAACTTGTTTGCCAAAATTTGGAAGGAACCGGGTAATTGTTTTTCAGGGCATGGCATAAGGAGGAAGGGAGGGAGATGGTGGGAAATATATGCTCTTTGTAGACACGTTTCTTAAAATTCGATGGTTTCGAGGGTATAGAGTAGTAATCAAAATGTTCATATGTCCACCATTTTAAGAATAAGTGTCTGACCCACTTGAAACCTAACCATTTGTATACATCATCCCAGTATTTGTTGTTTGCCAAATTTGGTAGTAATCGGTTGATTGCTTCTCGAAATATGAAACCAAAGTTTTATTTTTTTTTTCATGTTGCACAAAGCTTACAAAGTGGTGGGCATCAGAAACTATGTAGTTTATACTTTTGGCAATTTTGACCGAAATTAGGTAAATAGTATGACATAAATACCAATTTAAGTAACAATATTTATATTTTCCACCTTACTGAAAATAAGAGTGATCCATTTAAATCGCAAATATAATCATCGCCTATCATATATCATGCATGTCATGCTATCATATAAATTTTAGTTGAAGTTAGATTGTTTCGTGAATATAGCATATAATAAGTTGAAAATAAGTATATGATATTTCTAAAACATATCGGTTTACTTTGCGTACCATAGTATTTCTTGTCTAACAAATTTGGTAGGCATTGGTCAATTGTTTCCCGAGATACGACACAAATTACAAAATAGTTAAAAATTACGTTATATTTTGGCATATTTAATACTTGTAGTTGATACTTTCAGCATAACAAGTTTGGTCAAAATTAATTAAACGGCATTATGTTATATATGATATGTGTATGTGCTTATAAATGCATGTGTATATATG
Source organism: Clitarchus hookeri (assembly GCA_002778355.1). Lineage (NCBI taxonomy): Eukaryota > Metazoa > Arthropoda > Insecta > Phasmatodea > Phasmatidae > Clitarchus > Clitarchus hookeri. Next base: position 152,356 of record NQII01005153.1, on the reverse strand, counting down.
TATGTATAAATGTGTATGTATAAGTAACAGACCAAACTATTTTAAAATATCTATTTAGCCACCATTTTGAAAATAAAGAAATTAATTCATTTCAGTCCTATATTGAGCCATGGTCTACCACAGTATTGGTTACCTGCAAAACCACTGAAAATTTTGTGGAAATCTGCACTGAAGAGTCAAAAAAACTAATACACCTGCCTCATATCATGTAGGGCCTCCCGAGCTCGCAGAAGTGCCGCAACACAACGTGGCGTGGACTCAACTAATGCCTAAAGGTATGCAGGAGGCAATTCACACCATGAATCCTGCAGGGCAGTCCTGTTTAGGTTAGACGCGGTTAAACTGAAAGGGTTGCACGTCTGTCCCGTTTAATGATTCTCGTCAGTCGTCGTTTATCCCGTTATTTCACGATCTTTTTCCGGCCGCAGCGATGTCGAAGATGTGATGTTTTACAGGATTCCCGATATTCACGGTACACTCGTGAAATTGTCATACGCAAACATCCAAATGATATCGCTACATCGGAGATGCTATGTCCCATCTCTCGTGCGCTGACTATAACCCCACGTTCAAACTCACTTAAACCTTGATAACCTGTTATTATAGCAGCAGTAACCGATCTAGCTGCCTACCGCATCGCGTTACTCTGATTGATTCTATACCTCTGTTATATGCATACGCACGCCTTTAACAGATTTTTGGCTCCCCTTGTAGTGTGTAATATCCGTAATGTAAACGCTTAATTTTTTCATGAAGTGCTATCTTCAAAAATAGCGAAACAATAATAATATTATTATCTAAATTAAAAACCTACATGATGACTTACAAAATACGAAATTTTGTTTGACGTATTAAAGTGGTTACCGAGATAGGAAATAGCGCTCTTAATACTACAATAGCTGCCGTTTCGAAAATAAGTGCACGGCTACGCAGAAAACTATAAAAACGTGATGCCATTACTATGTTCTGCAAGTGTACCGACTTTGGTGAAATACGGTTCACGTGGTCAGTAGTTTTTTGTTGGGTGAGGAAAGAACGGCAAAAAAAAAGGTTTTGATGGGGGGGGGTTGGGTTACACCTCAAACAAACATTCGCATGTTTGCATAAGCCGATCTTTCCAAGGAGAGTATAGAAATGAATGGAAGTAAAGCTCACAATAAAGTGAGCACTCTTGAAACCAACCTATGAAAAAATACACTACACTTTAACTGCATGTGTTTTAGCCTAAGCATTGACTACAACACTCACAGTTAATCTGGCAGAGAACTTCAAGAAGAAATTAAATTTTTTAATGGTTTACTGGTCGTAAAGTTGAAAAATGTTGTCACCTGGGATTCAGTTTCTTTTTGCAAATAAGAATAACATTTAGCATGATTGTAACACATTTGTTTTTCTATATATTTCGCGTCATTACCCGGATGGCGCAACGTTCAACTTGGCTGGTTCATTGTTTTTCCTGTCTGCGCTCGTCTGTCAACAAAATATCGGTTCACGACCAACGTCATTAACGGAATAATTAAAACATTTTCATACGCGTTATGAGTGAAGTGTCATTGTTTGTTATTGCGTTCTGCTTATTTCCACGTAATTTATTGTCCCAGAAATGCTTCAAATTTCACATAAATGTGCCAACCTGGAAAATCTGCTAATTCACACAATAGTCGGTATAAATTTTAAACCTGTAATAAACTTTAAAAAACTTTGGAAGTGTGTTTCGTTATATTTTCGAACTGTGTTGCAATTATGAAAACTTAAATAAATGTGTGTTATTTATTATTTACGCGATTATCAGTTTACGGGTTAATAATTCGGCCCGTAAGTCACTGGTTTTAAAACAATCATTTCATAAAATATTTTTATACTGCGGGTGAAACATTCCTTGAGTGTTATGAATATGCCAACATTAAAAGAGTATTTGGACATCCGCCCGAATGGTTTAAATCGTATGAACCAATAAATCAAACTGCTTTCTCGACTATTCAAAGTAAGTATATTTGGTTCAAAATTATATCCTGGATTAAATGTGTTAATGCAATTTCTTTGAAAGCGACTGTAAAAATTTTAATAAATTCTGATCAATTCATGACATCATGGCAATTGTTTTCGTTACTCGGAAAGTAATAGCAACGCCCACCATTTGCTTGTGTGTAGTTTTATATTTAAATATTGTTTTGTTAGGTATTTGTTGTAGACACATTTTCTTCTGTATGAACGTGTAAATACATTGCATTATCAAAATGCGTGCCTTTCTTATGAGTATGACGGGAAAAATAAAAATCTTTAACTCTTCTGCTATTCTGTTGGCAACCTAACCCGTATATAATTTCTTATTACCTTGGAAGTGTTGACCACAGTGAAGGGTATTAATTTATATATAAAATGAAAAACAATCGCTAGCATCATTAAATATTCACAAACCAATATTATTGAGCAAAATTAGTTAATACGTGATTATAGTGTTGATTACAATATTTATTACTTTTCTGTAAGCGCAAAAGTGTTTTGAAACACTGACTTCTTGGCCAAAGCAGTGCACGAACCTGTGACACTGAGTTATGCTCAGGCTTGTGAAGAATGAGGGCTTTTGTTCCAGGAAGGGCGCACTAGAGAAAGAGAGTGGCCACCCGGGGTTTTATGAGGGTTATTCGGAAAGTAAGGTCCGAACCGCCGCAGCTAATCGAATGTCGCGCGAACATTGTAACGTGCATGCGCACCGACTCCCGGCATGCCTTGCTCGTCAAACGACGCCATTTGCATTGGCATTGTTGCAGTGTGCTGTTTACAGTGTCAGTTAAAAATTTTAAAACAATTTATCAGCCCGCCGACTGTGGAATACGGTCAGTGATTCGGTTTTTGACAGCAAGTAACGTTTCAGTAGCGGAAGTTCATCGACAGATAAGTCAAGTGTATGGCCCCAATGCGATGAGTGACAGCAAAGTGCGTAAGTGGTTGAGAGCTTTCAAGGATGGACGGGAAAATGTCCATGATGAAACACGATCAGGTCGACCATCAGTGATCGCAGAAGATTTGGTCAAAGCCGTGGACGAAAAGATTCGTGAAGACCGGCGATTCACAATTTCAACCTTTACATTGGAATTTCCGAATGTGGATAGAACAACTTTGCACAAAATTGTTTCGGAAAATTTGCAATTTCACAAAATTGTGCGTACGTTGGGTTCCCAGACTGCTTACTGAGGAACACCAAACGAAAATAATGGCTTGTGCTGTTGATTTTTTGGACCGATATCATAAGGAAGGTGATCAATTTTTAGAGAAGATTGTCACAGGGGATGAAACGTGAAAGAAGCAGTTACAGACTGGTTATCCTCACAGGCGGCAGACGTCTATGACTTAGGCATACAAAAGCTTGTAGAATGTTATGATAAATGTTTAAACAAATATGGAAACTATGTAGAAAGATAGAGAAACATGTAAAGAATTAAATAAAAATAGATTTTTTGAAAAAAATATGTGATAGTTTATGTTTTATACGAAATCGGACCTTACTTTCCGAATAACCCTCGTACCTGCTGAGAGGCTGGGAGGTGACCATCAGTGTGTGTTGAGCTGGAACTGAGGGCAGTTGTGTTGGCAGCTAAGATAGTTATGTAGCGAGACAGATACGATGTTGTATAGTGTACTGGCGAGAGCATTGAATAAAAAATGAGTGCACAGTCTACTNTATGTAGCGAGACAGATACGATGTTGTATAGTGTACTGGCGAGAGCATTGAATAAAAAATGAGTGCACAGTCTACTTGTGCGAGTCATTTCGCGTGACCACCCTTCCCGGCCTCCCTATCCAAAGAACCCCGTCAGCCTGTCGGTGGACTTACACTATTTTTGTGTAAGAAGCGAGATAGGCGAGAAGTCGGCAAGCGTGTGTTTGTACAAAAGCGCGTTGAAGTGACGCGACCGACACAATGCTTGTTACCGCCTGTCAAGAAGTGTTCGTAAAAAGCACGCGCGGAAAACGGGAAAGCAGACTAAATTTTGTAGGAGTGCCAGCAGCGAGGCTGGAGCATCCCGCGGACCATCCACCCTGAGACCCACCGACCAGAATTGCTACCTGGGTTGTTGACAACTGCGCGCCCGCATTTTACCGACGGACTACGGAATTAAGAGTGTTTGGTACTGGTTCATGAGCAGTGCCTATGACATCCAAGAGATTGCGCTACCAGCTATATACCAACAAATATGTATACACCTGGTTTGCCATGTATGGTAACTATGCAGTCATCAGCCACATTTGCACCAACATCTGACCCTTGAATATTAAATAAGATATGTGTTTTTAATTGTTTTTCATCATGGCAGTCAGCATCGAAGGTAAAGAAATGGACCTTCAAGCAGTCTTTAACAGTTAGTTGGCGCAAGTTCAGGATTCGTGCAAAGAAAATGTAGCGTTGCAAAAACAGTTAGAGACTGAAACTGAATTTTCACCACCCAGTCTCAATGCATACGAAACATTTAGTTAATTCCAAGCATTCCAATGTTTAATGGCCTTGCCGATGATAGTGTGTTATTGTTCATTACTAAATTGGATCAAGTTGCTGAAATCTGTAACTGGACAGACCAGGAAACTTTGGCAGTGGCTAAATTTTGTATTTCTTGAGAAGCTTTGGAATTTATTTTATCTGGCATTGCTTGCAAAGAAGCTCGTAGTTATCGAGCTCTAAAGACATGTTTGTCTGAGCGTTTGAAGCGCCAGCATACTAGTCGCTTCTTCTGGGAACAGGTGAGCAAAATTCGCATTAAATATGAGAAAGGTGTTGAGGAATTCGGAAGATTAATATTAATAGATTTGACCTTGGCATGGACGAAACTGCGAATGAAGCCATTACATATGAGGCTGATCAACATGCGTTGGATGTATTCCACAATGGTATCTTGGGAGAGTTTCACACATTTGCATGCTTGACAAAGTCTACAACATTTCGCGAAGCAGTGGAATCAGCTGTTCGAAGAAAGCCACAGCCACATAAATATGTCTCTCATGTCGATAAAAAACCAGTCACTTGTTACTTTTGACACAAAATAGGTAATTAAGAGAGTCAGTGTAGGAAGAAGCAATTTGCATGTTTCGCTTGTGGCAGCAAGCAGCATTTGGCAAAGGACTGCCAGAAAAGCAGTGGTAGTAAAAATGACCAGCAGTTAAACTAAAATGGAATTGACAGAGCCACAAACACCAGCCCCCGAGTTGTGCCTGTTCCATCAGCTGACATTTCTTATAGCCAGACTAAAGAATTGGTTCTCTCTGTTACTTTTATTGGTAATCCATGATTCTCAGTGGTGGATACAGGTGCTCAGATCGCATGTGACACAGGATGTTTCAAGGTGTGCATAACTTGTCTGCACCACGATTTATAGTTACAGGCTTGAATTATAAGAGTGTACGAAAATTGGGAGAATGCAATGCAGACATTTTAATCGACCGAGATGCATACAAATTATGTGCCCAGGTGGTCGACTCATCGTGTAACCAGTATGATGGTATTCTTGGCTGAGATTTCCTGAAACTCAACCACGCAACTATCACTGTAGCAAAGCAGGTGCTTTACCTTCGCAACACATCGCATGTGTTATGAAGAGCATCTGCTAAGGAGTCCATAAGTATGAAAGGTGTGTGCATGGAAGTAGTTAACCCATCTCAACCTACTGAACTCATACAGGAACCTGTACATCTGAAAGCTACTGAGGACTTGACACCAGGCACAGGAAAGAGAGTCCAGGTAAATTTTGTTCTCCCCAGTGTGTGTCGACAGTGATGTTGTTCTAATCGATCCTGTTTTGGAAAATGATTTCCTCAATTATAAGCATTTTTCGTGTTGCCAGAATCATCAGCCATGTATATTATTTTAATGGTAACAAAGTGGTACCATAGTACATTGTCAACATGAGTAATGCAGCAGTAAATATTCCTTCATATACTAAGTTAGCAACAGTTCAAATGGCGGAGACTGAGAATATCCTCCCTTGTGATTAGATTAATCCCGTGGCAGCCACATAATTAAATAACCCAGAAAGTTACTGTTATTACCAGTACTGCTAGAAGTGTTACACANTAATCCCGTGGCAGCCACATAATTAAATAACCCAGAAAGTTACTGTTATTACCAGTACTGCTAGAAGTGTTACACATAGTGACTATAGTAAAACTGAAGGCAATAATGATATAAACACTATATCAAATTGAATCACTCGTCAGTTCAGAATAGGCAAATTATGGAGCAAATTTTTCATGAATTTCCATATATACTCATAAAACGAGATAATCTTCCAGTCATCTCATTTGTGCAGCATAGGACACATACAGGGGATGTCCTACCCATATCCAAGAAAGCNTAGATAATCTTCCAGTCATCTCATTTGTGCAGCATAGGACACATACAGGGGATGTCCTACCCATATCCAAGAAAGCATACCGAGTACCACATCAACAACAACTGGTTCAGGACATGATAAATTAACATTTATCATCAAGTTTCACAGTACCTCGAGACCCTAGCGATACTCCTTGGTCTTTTCTATTGTTATCGTGAAATAGAAGTCGCCATCTGGAGAGCTTAGCTTTAGATTTTGTGTAGAATATAAGTCTCTTAATAATGTGATATTACCAGAAATTTATTATCTCCCTAACATAGTTGAGACATTTGATAACCTTGCAAACTGCTCGGTATTTTCTGTTGTTGGCCTCACTTCTGGGAACCATCAAATAGAGATTCTTAACATGACTGTGCCAAAACACCTTCCATCGCCACACGAGGAGTTAACAAATATATCCAATTGCCATATGGGTTAATTAATGGACCAGCAACATTCCAACGAATGACAGATAGTGTACTTAGAGGACTGATATCTTTGCAAGCAATGGTGTGTATTGATAATGTTATTGTCTTTGCTAAATATATGAACGAGCATGCCGAACGACTCAGAGCTGTTTTTCAGAGGTAACAGGCTGACCACTTGTCTTTGTCTCTTGAGAAGTGCAAATTCACAGTGTCATAAGTCAACTACCTTGGCCACATGATCTCAACAGAAGGGGTAAAACCTGATCCCAAATTGATAGAGGCTGTTAAAATTTTCCAGCACCAATGCATGTCAAGGAACCNACAGAAGGGGTAAAACCTGATCCCAAATTGATAGAGGCTGTTAAAATTTTCCAGCACCAATGCATGTCAAGGAACCACAGCCATTTTTGGGACTTTCGAATTTTTGCATGCACTTCATCAATAATTAAGCATACATTGCAAAGCCACTTACTCGATCGCTGAGAAAAATAGAGAAGGCAATGGAGGCATTGGAAACTTTTCTCACATCATCTCCAGTGTTAATCTACCCTAATTTCAGCCTGTCATACATCCTGTCCACATATGCAAGTAATGTTGCCTTAGGATGTGTTTTGTCACAGTTGGTTGATGGAGAAGANTGTCATACATCCTGTCCACATATGCAAGTAATGTTGCCTTAGGATGTGTTTTGTCACAGTTGGTTGATGGAGAAGAGGTTCCTTTTGCTTATGCCTCTAGATAACTGAATAAGCCAGAACTGTATTACTCAGTGATTGAAAAGAATTTCTTGAGCACAGTTTGGGAAATAAATTATTTTAGGTTTTACATGTTTGGGAGGCCCTTTACTGTAGTTACAGATCATTCCAGTTTTTAATAGCTTCTTGAGTTTAAGGACCCAAGTGGATGTCTCATGCATTGGGCACTGAGACTCGGTGAATACAAGGCAGCCCAACAGCAAGATCCTGCATGCCAATAATGGATGCTGCAACCTCAGTTTGTTCATATTGATGGTGGGCTGTACAGAGAAACTAAATATGGCAAGATAATTCTTGTGCCAGAGTCCAAGTGTGCTGCAGTGTTGAAGGAGTGTCATGACTCATTATAAGCATGCTATTGTGACAGGAAAGCAACAAATCAAAGAGTCGCACAGAAGTATTGGCAGCCTATACAACAAGAATATGTTGACAATTACGTAAAAAGCCGCGGCTCATGTAACCGACGGACTGAATTGGGAAACACACGAGCACCAATGATTGAGCTGCCTGAAACAACAAAACCTTCCCAAATAATTGGAATGGAAATAGTAGGACTGCTATCGAAAACCTCCTCTGGAAAAAACTACATTCTAGCCATTTACGACCATTATTCATGATACCTCGTCATACGCTTAATCAAGGATGAAATTGCAAAGACCATGACCAGAGTGTTTGTTTTTTCTAATGGGTTCTGATATATATTGTTCCCGATTTTATCATTTCAGATCAAGGGACTAATTTCATGCCCGAACTTATGTTACAAGTCTGCAAGATGTTGAAAGTCATGAAATTATGTACACCACAAGGACATCAAGAAGGAAATTTACGAACAGATATAGTTAATCGTACAATGGCTGGAATGATAAGCCATTATGTTAATGACCACCACGACAACTGTGGTAGGTACCTACCATATGCTGTGTTTGCATACAACAGAGAAGTTCACACGATCATGAAACTCAGTCCCTATGAAGTGGTTTATGGAAAAGCAATGTCAACTCATTTCGACCTCATCAAGACCCCAGCAGAAATCAGTTACAGTCATGTGTTAGAAATAGCAACAAAGCTACAACAAGTGTGGAGTCAAGAACATCAAAATAATCGCAAGGCATTCCTCAAGTAGGCTGCCCAACATGACAGAAAAGCAGTTGAACCTAGGAACCGAGTAGGGGAATATATAATCTTGAGCAGCCCAGTGCTGATGGAGGGCCATATGAAAAATTTTAAAGTGATGTGGAAGGGTCCCTACCAAATCATAGAAGTAAAGTCACCTGTAACATTGAAACTACAGCTGTCCTTCAGGACCAAAGTTGTGCATACCAACCATGTGAAGCTGCACGTTAAAAATGGATCGCTTGTCACTGATGACATCATTGTAAAAACAGACTGACCAGTTGGAAGACGAAAGAAGAATAAAACAATACTACCACCCAACACATCAGGCAACCTCAGTACAAATCATCGGCATCCCAGTATGCAGACTTCACAGCAGCATCGTCATGTAAGTCTCGACAGAAGTTCCCCATCGCCACCGGTGCATCCCCCTTGCTCCTACCAGCTGAGAAGACATCAGAAGAATTGAAGCCAGTTTGTTTGATAGCGATCGTGAAGTGAATAGAGCCCATAGTTATTTTTAAAATTCATTGGAGTGAGTGCATCATAACCAACAGGGGAATAGTTTTGTTGACATGCTGTGTAGTACACAAAATAGTTCCATGTTAATAATAAGTTTTGATTTAATTATACTTCTTGAAACATGTGTTTGAAATGTATTTGCTCATTTTAGTTGAAGTGTTGGGTATTTTAAATCTTATGATTACTTTGTATTGCTAGATTGTGTGAATGCACCAAAAGGTAACTTAATTGTTTGTATTGCTGTCTGCCTGTTCCCATTAGTGTAAGTATTTCAGAAACTTCCTTATTACTTTATACATAAGACATGGACCGAATTTTTATCAAGAAAACTATCACATTTATTACTGCTCTCTGTCTATTCTGTGAATGTGTAGTTAGGATTCTGTAATATAAGATTCGTTGTAAGATGTTACTTTTTTTTTTGTAAAGAGGGATAAATGTAAGGGTTAAAAGTTTTTTGAAACACTGCACTGAGTTTTGATGAGGTTTGTAAAGAATGCGGGCTTTTGTTCCCGCAGGGGTGCATTAGAGAGAGAGTGGCCACCTGGGGTTTTACCTGCNGGTTTGTAAAGAATGCGGGCTTTTGTTCCCGCAGGGGTGCATTAGAGAGAGAGTGGCCACCTGGGGTTTTACCTGCCTAGAGGCTGGGAGTTACCATCAGTGTGTGTCAAGCTTGGACCGAGGGCATTTGTGTTAGAAGCTATGGTAGTTGTGTAGCGAGACAGATACNACCATCAGTGTGTGTCAAGCTTGGACCGAGGGCATTTGTGTTAGAAGCTATGGTAGTTGTGTAGCGAGACAGATACGATGTTGTTTATTGTACTGGCGAGAGCATTAAATGATAAATGAGTGCGCGCTCTACTCGTGCGAGTCGTCATTTCGTGTGACCATCCTTCCCATCTTCCATATCCAAAGAACCCCGTAAGCCTGGTGGTTGACTTACATTTCGTTGATTATTTAATGAGTATGAAGTTAGCACATGACAGTGTTTTTTTTAATAGGTAAGCGGAAAGATACGCAACCAACGGGCTGAAAGTAGAAACTTAGAAAGACTTTCAAAAGTGCTCACTTTACCATGAACAGTATTTATTTAAGGTATGGCAAAGGAAAAATTCCTTATTTAGAATTATTAATCAATAGCTGCAATTCAGCAACAAAAAACTTCAGAACTATACTGTTCAGAACAGTTTTTTGTATTTGACGATTTTTTTCAACTAATTAGAGCTAAAGGGTATTGCCCACAATCAGAGTACTTCCCACATAAATGAAAACATCCTGCATAATGTTTAAATCTGAAAATTTTAGTGGAATTATTCTCAATTTTTAGTTTGATAATCTACAACTTACTGGCAAATCAGTGGAACGAACTAGGTACATGTTGCACGCACTGTGACTCGGTTAAAATTACCGTAAAATCATTTAAGAACTATTATCCAAACATGCCTCGAAAATATAATTTTAGTCATTTTAGTGTAACAGTTTTCTCTGCCTTGCAAACATATATGTTATTATTGGCAGCGTCTTTCATTGTTTAATTTCCGAGTGCAGTTCTATTCGCTATGAAAATGAGAAAAGTTTGCTGAGGTTTCTTGGGTTGTGTCATAGGTTTGGAACAGCGAGTTTTTATAAGTCTGCTATGGTCAACGCACTGGTGGCTATGACCCTGTATTCTTCCTGCTGAGAATGGTGATCGTATTCAAAGAGATCATCATTGATTTAGTACTGTAACTATAAATACACTTCTTTATCTTACCAGGTTGGGAACTTTGTCTACCCTTATCCTAATCTCCAGACTTATTATAAGTTTCCAACCAAGGCAAACCGGGTTGAATCTCCAGGGGAGTCACTCCAGATTTTCGCAAGTGGGAATCGTGCCTGACGATGCTGCTGGTCGGCGGGACCTCTAGGGTGTCTCCCTTTTCCACCGCCTTTGCATTCCCTCGCTGCTCCATTCTCATCTCATTTCACCCTCATCGACTCTCAAGACCTCGTTAAAGCCGCCCAAATCTCTCCACCCTCTCCACTTGTTTTACGTTAGTGGTAGTAACGTTACTGCTAGAGTGAATGCTAGTTTTTCCAAATATTAATAACACAAAGAAAACGTGCAATTTTTCATAATCGTCTGATATGCACAATCGTCCTAAAATTTGTTGCCATATAATTTTTCCTCTTCAGCATCATTATTAAGCTCCTAGCGGGCAGTATGTCAAGCGAAAAATTAACATGAACCAAATTCCACAATTCGATGATTTGAGATCGTAATACGAAATTGTTTCAGCTAAATTGGTTTATTAACTTAAAATAAAATGTAATATTCTATAAACTTCCCTAAAGTGACAGTCATTCGCAAGCTCTGTACTTACGTTAAGAACACACGCATTCGAATAGAGTTAACAAATATAACCGGAGATACTGCATATTAANCAAGCTCTGTACTTACGTTAAGAACACACGCATTCGAATAGAGTTAACAAATATAACCGGAGATACTGCATATTAAGACAACTATATGGAGTACTTTAACACTGCTCAATATTCTAAATTAAACCTGCGTTCTACAAGCAATATCTATATTATTTTAAACATAACTTTGAAAGAAAAGGGAGAAAAATGTGTAAATGTTATTTCAATTAAAAAATATATATATTTTTTTTTCCCCCTTCATTTGTACATCTTACTAGTTTTCACGTGACCCTGCACGACGCATACGAAATTTGGTGAATCAAATGGAAAATGTGGCACAATAAATTAAAATATTGTACAACATTATAACATGTTAGCATCCTTTTTAAGAAAGCGGCGATTTGTAGATAAAGGCAGGATATATAAAATCTATTTTAAACCCAAATTAAAATTGCACATTTAAAGTTACTTTAACAGGGAATTTAACTAAGATATTCGTCCAGAATAATTACACCAAATTAAAATAAATTTTAAACATCAACACGTATATAAAATTTTGGAATCTCACAATTAATTTTCTCTGAAATTTGTTACTGCTTAAAAGTAGCCANCAAGCTCTGTACTTACGTTAAGAACACACGCATTCGAATAGAGTTAACAAATATAACCGGAGATACTGCATATTAAACAACTATATGGAGTACTTTAACACTGCTCAATATACTAAATTAAACCTGCGTTCTACAAGCAATATCTATATTATTTTAAACATAACTTTGAAAGAAAAGTGAGAAAAATGTGTAAATGTTATTTCAATTAAAAAATATATATATTTTTTTTTCCCCTTCATTTGTACATCTTACTAGTTTTCACGTGACCCTGCACGACGCATACGAAATTTGGTGAATCAAATGGAAAATGTGGCACAATAAATTAAAATATTGTACAACATTATAACATGTTAGCATCCTTTTTAAGAAAGCGGCGATTTGTAGATAAAGGCAGGATATATAAAATCTATTTTAAACCCAAATTAAAATTGCACATTTAAAGTTACTTTAACAGGTAAATTTAACTAAGATATTCGTCCAGAATAATTAAACCAAATTAAAATAAATTTTAACCATCAACACGTATATAAAATTTTGGAATCTCACAATTAATTTTCTCTGAAATTTGTTACTGCTTAAAAGTAGCCAGAAAATACATCATAAAAACCATGAAATAAAACTGCTACAAGGGAAAGTCAAAGTTTTCACGCTGCAGTTAACAGCCGCAGTTAAATATCACAGCTGCCCGAGTGTAGTCTATTCGTGGTTTCTCCGCACTTTTTAACTCAAACTTTTGAAAAATCACCCCATGTATGACGTGTATGACTGTTATCTAAATATGCCACGTATGTCAACTGTTTTATATTTTGTTAACAATAAAGTACCCCAGTTTTGGTTAAATTAAACTTTTACTTGTATTCGTGCTATAAATTACAATCTTAAATTTGTAATTAATAAGAATAAAAACAGAGAGAAATTAGGATTGTTGGTAATACCTAGTGAGAAATAGTTCTTCTGCAAAATGTTATTACACTGAGTGCGCACGAATGTGGTGTGTTAGTCACTTTGGTGTGATTTTCTAGACTTGGTAAAACTTTGTTTGTCTGGGGCGGAGGAATATCCTGGAAGTAAAACTTTAGCAGCGCTTCAGAAATGTTGGAAGTAACCGTGAATGGACTATAAACACCGAGCGTCATGTCGGACACCCCTGGACCAACGGCCAAGTGTTGGGGAGGTGCCCTCGCTCCCACGAGCACCTATACGTCTCTCCCATTCTCTCCACTCCTGCACTTCTTTCTTCACCCACGCCGCCACACAAGCACGTGCAGCTTTGTCACCTGCTACAATTTATTTGCAGCTCGCCATCCCAGGAACGTGAGTGCCGTCTCTCCACGGGGGATCAATCAAGACTCCGCCACCCGAGTTGTATGGAACACGGGGAGTAGTGGCCTCCGCGTTACTCCACTGGCTCTACAGGTACGTGACTGTCCACGGCCTTTCGACACGAAGAATTATCCTGCGTTGCACGGCTGCCACGAATCACCGCATCACATATTCCATGACGTTGTATCCTCCGTTGGCCATGTTACAAAACAATTACGTATACGGAAGTTCCGTTGATGCAGGCGTATATCAAATCGCTGATTGGTTATTGGCTAGGCTATCGACTCGCAAATAAGTAAAAGGCGCTGATTGGCGAACGGCGTCCTGACATGTTGCTGGCCATCCTACGCCGTTTTTCTGGCATGTGCAGCTTGAGAGGAGTGAGGAGATTTCGACGGTTCTTAACATCGAGGTATTGAGAGCCGATGAGGGTGAAGTGAGGTGAGTATGGAGCAGTGCCGGAATGCAAGGGTCGGGGAACCGGGACATTTTCGAGAAAAGCCATCCCACCAGTGGGATCGTCCGGCACGATTCTCACTTGCGAAAATTCGGGAATGACCCTTCCGGTAATTGAACCAGGTTCACCTATGTGGAAGGCGGGTAGTCTAACCACTAAATCACCGCGGCACCTACGTGCAGCTGGAGTTGACTGTATAAGCTGCTATTTCACTTCTGTTTTCTTAAGTACATATTATGTGACCACAATTTGTGATAATAGAGTGGGATTATATTAAAAGGTATATATTCCTTCTTAGGCCAATAAGAACATACCATAGTTTGGGTTTTTACCTGGAAAGTTCAGTAATTTTATTATAATGTGTACAATGGTGAAAGGAAAAAAAAANACCAGTGGGATCGTCCGGCACGATTCTCACGTGCGAAAATTCGGGAATGACCCTTCCGGTAATTGAACCAGGTTCACCTATGTGGAAGGCGGGTAGTCTAACCACTAAATCACCGCGGCACCTACGTGCAGCTGGAGTTGACTGTATAAGCTGCTATTTCACTTCTGTTTTCTTAAGTACATATTATGTGACCACAATTTGTGATAATAGAGTGGGATTATATTAAAAGGTATATATTCCTTCTTAGGCCAATAAGAACATACCATAGTTTGGGTTTTTACCTGGAAAGTTCAGTAATTTTATTATAATGTGTACAATGATGAAAGGAAAAAAAAACCCTGAGAATAAAATAGAAAAAGAATACATGAGGTGTTAAAATACAAGAGTAGAATTGCTCATTAACATTACTTTAATTCTCTCAGAATTTCTTGGAATGGCGTTGTAAATATATTATGAGGTAAGGGGAAATAATTAATCAGATAACAACTACTTATTAACAGGGTTGATAAATTTCCTTTCGTGCTATTTTCACTCACAAAATAAGATAAAACACAAAAGGCGATCTTTACCTTTGCTTTTCATGCTGGTAAAATCTGTTGGGTATTAAAGCATGTAATGAGAGCACTGTTAGCTGTTAAAGCTAGCATTTCACTGTTGATTTCTAATTTTTAAGCTTCGTTTAAGTTAATAGACGTAAGGATTATATTATCCTTTCATAGGCTCAAAGACTTAGTAAAGGGATCCTGTTTTCAGGGAAACCCAGTCTTCCACTCGGCATTCGAAATTTTCTCTTTTGGGTGGGAGATTCAAGATCATGCGAGATTTAGCAAAGCACCTTGCTACGGTAGCTTCATCCACAGCCCATTCTGTAAAGCTAGTTTCTGTAGATCTCCTACGGACAATTCGCAACATGATTCGCGATGTATTGAGCGATTTGCAATGTGTTACGTGACCTGAGAATTACTTCGCGATATGCTTCGTGATTTGTTACTTCTGAGACTGAGATTACGATCATTTCGTCATTATTAGATACATTTTAATTTTATTTCACTGTTATGGATTTTTAGGAGTTCTTAAATTAGAGGGCTTGTTTCTGATTTTGATCAAAGAAATTCCCAAACGCGAATTTCAAACGCATGCTCAACCTTCGGACATATCGCTTTAGACACTCGACCACCCTTGACAGTCTGGCCAATGCCAACCTAACAATATTTGAACCTTTATTTGCCAGCTTACAGCATGCAAGACGTTAATAATTTTTAAACTTTGACTACTCAGTCGACATTACATTTAAATTATCGTATGTATTAGCTAGCCAGAAGTCTATATTAGGTAGATTACTGAGCTTCTGATAGAACAAGGGACGTATCCTGGTAAACCTGCAAAGAGAACTTTTCTTTGCGCATGCCGAGAGTACAACGTGAGAGCTGTACAAGAAGCATTATTCCTAAAATGTAGAGTGGTTCCTGTCGTGTTCTGGCGTTAGATTTGCTAAGTAATTCCCGACCCACAGCGAGCAATAGAGTTTGTTTGTGTGAAAAGTTTATTTGCCTAACTTGCCTGAAATAAGCCGAACTTAAAAGTAACAAAGCAGCAACATTAGTTGTGGAGACCTATACCAACAATGAAGTTTTTCCCACAAAAAAAAAGGAAAATTGATTTGATATGCGGTGAAGGAGATGTATTTTATTAAAACCTAAATGAGGACAGTGTTAAAGAAAATTCCAATGTATTGCGTTTGGGATTTCCCCGACAAACTTAAAAACATTTTAAAAATAAATCACAGTAATAAGTTATCATAAGAAGACAGAAAACGGCTATAATGGAGGTTTTGTATAATCTACCGACACTGATACACTGGTAGACAGGCTAAAAAGTTTGGCTGCTCAGCAAATAGCTTAAGAGATAATTATTACACTTGTCAGAAATTTTCACAGTCACCGACGAACTTAAAGGTAGTGTTTATATCAAATTAGTCGATTAGGTACTGTTATTGAACTGCATGCAGCTGAGATATATGCAGTGTTGCTCTATGAAATATCTATACATATAAATTTATATATTTATTATACATATGCATATGTAATGCACATATGATTTTGTGTTTCATTTCTTTTTACATGCTCTACTGGTCCTTAATGCGGTTGCTCTTATGCATTGATTTTGTTCTTCTTCAAAGTAATATAATGAAAGAAGGTTTCATGATGCTACAAATATGAGATTACAGAAGTTTTGGAGACTGATATAAGTATATATTATATTTATTGTATTAAGGTATGTAACTAGTATAATTTGAGTATTGTTAATATCAGCTGTATGATTTTTATAGACTGCATGGTGTGGGGCCGCGGTAGTGTAGTGATCAGACTATTCGCCTCCCACCCAGGCGAACCGTGTTTCATTCCCGACGGGGTCACTCCCGTATTTTTGCCCGTGCCATTGGTCGACGAGTTTTCCGGGGGATCTCCCATTTTTCCCGTCCTTGCATTCTGGCGATACTCCATACTCATCTCGCTTCACCCTTGCCCGTTCCCAATACTTCGATGTTAAGAGCTGCCCAAATATCTCCATTCTCTAGATATAGTCTGTATGATCAGTAGACAGCTTGTAGATGGTCGGAAAGAGCAATACGGACGGTGGATGGTATATGGTCAGGAGATGATTGTAATGATATTTTAGTTATATGAACTATTGGTATGGTTCATTAGTACGACTAATAGATGGCTGGTATAGTACGTAGATGCTCGGTGTGGTTTGTATAATGTCAGTACGGTTGGTCTATTATAAGATCGGAGAACTCGATAAAACTTATATTTACCATGGCAAGCAAGAAGTGAATGATATGGAAAGATCTCANATTATAAGATCGGAGAACTCGATAAAACTTATATTTACCATGGCAAGCAAGAAGTGAATGATATGGAAAGATCTCAGATTAAATTAATTTGTGAAACATGGGTCAAAATGTGATTTAAATTCTCATCTTTTCTTATACTCTCGGTCCCAACAGGTCTACAGTGCTTGCTGATTCTGAATCAAGTTTCAAGTAATTCCATTGAGTACTTGAATAGCTGTTTTCAATTTATTTGCAAATGTTATGTTTTTAAGGCTACCGAAGGACGAGGTCACCGAAGGACAAGGTCGCCAAAAGATCTCCAGGGTAATGGACGATGCAAGAAATGTTCGGTATGACAGTGTATCAAACACAACTCTACAGCTCTGATGTTAGCAACGTTTAATTTCACAAGCACTTATGCGAATGATGAAACATGCACGTTTTACTAAAGTTTAGTGATAGTGTACTTTTAATTAATTTTTAATTTTCCCCCTATGTTTGAGTTTTTAAATCTATCAGTGAGACCAAGGTCATGCATGTAGAGGAAGAAAGACAGGAGAATATTTGAGGAGGGAATTAGAGGACAGGTTAATAATATATGACCCCTATATTGGGTTGTATTTATGGAACCTAAATTCAATAATTAATTGGTGAAACATCAGTTTGCTTTTAGCAATGGCAGAAGCAAAGTCGACGCCAGCTACTGCGAGCATATAGCTAATGTCACAGAGTCTCTCTTCCAGTGAGAAATGCACTTGTCAGTGGTCAAATATCCGTGAGTAAAGAGTGCCGAGTGTGAACGAGTTTGATAGCTCCCTTGTAATTGCAGTGAAGAGGGGGCTGATCGCACGTGATTTAATATAGAATAAAATAATGTTGAACAAAAGAATCAATGACAAGTGCTTACATATGACATATCCAGGACTCTAACCCAAAAATCCTCGTACCATAACCAAGTGATTTACGGAGGTTGTATTTCGAGAATTAACTTCGGATGTTACCAGTCTAACGTTTAGGTGTATAGGATTTACTAACCTGAAATATTAACGGGCCCATCATATTAAAAATAAGCGCCTGAGCCTTTTAAATTACGTAATATTACATGGCCGACCGTAGTACTACTTGTGTGAAGAATTTGGTGAAATAAATTATTTGGTTCCCGAGATATGCCATGAAAATTTATTATGTTATTTGATAGTATAGAACAACATTGCTTAGCAAAGAGAGACTGCTCTGCATAAGACGCTTCTAACAGATACTGTCAGCATTCAAAGTGTGGTTGAATTTGGTTAAATTGTTTAAAAAAACTTTAATTTATTTACATTATTTGTACAACCACTATTTTGAAAATCAGTGCCTGACCCACTTATATCATTTAAGTTTACATGACAATCTGTAGCACTACTGGTACGCGAAATTAGGTAGAAACTAGTTTAATGGTTCCGGAAATGTGACATAATTTTTCCATTTTCTCACGTTGCACTATTTTACAAAAAGGTCTGGAAACGGTCATCTCTGAAGGAATAACTTATGCATATAATTAATACAGTTATTTTAAATAATTGGTTGGATTATGTAGAACAGTTTAATAAATAAATAATACATTTAATAAATAAAACGTACCAAATTCAATTATTTATTAACGCCATTTAAAAAAGGCGCTGCCTCATCTAAAAAGTAAGTTTGCATGCCCTACCATAACACTACTTGCGTGTAAAATTAGGTGGGAATCGGTTCATTGGTCCTCGAGATATGGGATATTACCTCAATTTTTTCATGTAAAAATCTTTATTAATTTCGCAGAAAACTGTTATGTATAAGCACGTTCAATAATTGTCATAGATACTGCCTCGCATACTATGCAAAAATATTAATATTACTGTTTTGTTGAAAATATGGAACTACCTCCTTAAGACAAATAAATTTAGATAAACTAAGAAAGTGAAACCTATCGCATAAAATTGGTGATAAATTTATAATTGTTCCCAGAGATAGGACATACAAGCTTAATATTGCATGCGGTGATATCTTCCTAAATTGTGGGGAAAAGAGTTCATGCATTAGCTTATTTGAAGCTTGCATAGTTACTGGCAATATATAAAGTTAAGTTCTAACTGGTAATACATTTCGTATTTATAGCATACTAAGCTAAAATTATTATATAGATGTCATTCTGAAATTAAGTGTTTCGCCCGCATACAAAGTATAAAAAAAAATCCCATAGTGTAATACAACTTCTCTGTCAAATTTGGTAGGAATCTGTTGTTTACAGAGATATAACATAGAAAATTCATTGTTTAATGTGTGGCTATCTTACAAAATGGCGGGAAACTAATGCTTGATACAGACAAATTATATGGTTGATATATATACTGCCTGCATACAAAGTATCTGGCCCACTCAAAACATATACATTTTTGAGGCCTGCCATACTGCTACGTGTTTGTTAAATTTGGTTCGAATTTGTTGGTTTTTACCCTGAGATATGATACAAAAACTTTATTATTTCATGTGGGGCTATCTTACAAAAGTGCGCAAGGAAATGACCTTGTGTGGATACACATGGTATTTGTAATATATACTGCCAGCATTAATGTAAATTTATAAATTGATTATATGTTTTCGAAGATATAGCATACTAAGCTGAAATGTTAACATTGTCACCATTTTGAAAATAACTGCATGACATCCTTAAAATTTTACATTTTTATGGCCTACCAAAGTTCTAGTTGTGTGCCGAATTTGGCCGGTATCGGTAAATTGTTTCCCGAGATATAACAAAAAACTTAATTCATCGTATGGAGTTGTTTTCGAGATATAACGTAAAACATGTTCTTACTGTAGTGTTATCATCCAAAATGGCGCAACAACCAAAATATAAATTCCTAAACCCAATGATTACATGATGCTCTGTCAACTTACAACATTTGTTTTAAATCGGTTGAATGATTCTAAGATATGGCATACCATTATAAGTTTTAAAACGGACGACATTTTGAAAGTAATCATCCGACGTGGACGAAAACTATAAAAGTCAGATGTCCTTACTAAGTACTATACAAGTACCGAGATTGGTGAAATTTGGTTCTTGCATGCATGTGTTTTTAGGAAGACACACATACACACCTAGCCACACACACATACACTCCTAGCTACACACACAATCACACAGACACACAGCCATAAAAATAATCTCATAAGTCCTTTTTACAGAAAGTAGTATTAAAAGGGGTTTTAATTGTTTAAATACCCTTTTCAGAGAGCTTTTTAAAAACTTTATAAAGCTAATAAAATGTTTTTCAGTTTATCCGAATTATTTGAAATAGTCTGGAATCCTTTGGTTTTAAAGGCATGCTAGCCAACATATAGATACAAAGTATCATTTACTAAAGTTTTTGGGATTTCAGAAAAATTTCAGAATGTATGGTGTTCAAAAGTTAAGGTCATATTCAAGATCACAGGAAGACGAAGTTGTAGATGAATGGATTATAATTGGTCTGACATAACTGACGTAGGAAAATTACTGTAATGTTAATGAAATTCAGAAGCCCTATAGTGGCCACTGGAACAGGATGATTTGGCATAATCAGTGATGCAGCAGTCGTGCAGTATAATAATGCAGGCAGGGTATGCTAGCCATTGCCTTCATAAAACTTTTAAATTATTGCTCTCAATTTTTCACTATTTTCAGTGTTTTAAAGGTTTAGGTGAGGTTAAAGGTTACTGTAGTTAGAGGTAGCCAATCAGTGATGTGCAAGTTGGTCAAAATAAACAGGATTTTCGGAAATTAAATGCCCAAACTACGGGAGGTGATTCCTTATGAAAAATAAAGTCAAAAATACAAAGGACACTGTATACCTAAACAAAATATTAAAGGAGGTGTGAGCATGTGAATATTTGGTTTTGAAAACATATTTTCGCTGAATGCCTTCTACGGAGCTTACAAATTCCGCAGCAGAACAGGTGACGTATGCTTTCCACGTTGCAGAGACACATGCGTAATGCTGGCCATCCCCGGTCAGTGCGCATTGTTCGGCTTGCGGAAGTGATACGTCAGCACATCAACGACGTGCCCTCCACAAGTACACGCTCCATAATGCGTCATATGAAAGTGTCCCATTCGATCGTGTGGGACGTACTGCGGGTAAATCGCCACCATCTCTCCCTCTGGCAGAAATTACAAGGCATCGGGTGGAAATAAGTTTTCAAACCCCAGTTTTCATAGTCTCATATCTCCTTTAATATTCCGTTTATGTATATTTTGTCCTTAATATTTCCACCTTTATTTTTCATATGGAATTACCTCCCATAGCTTGGCCATTTAGTTTCCGAACATTTTGTATATGTTGGATGTGGATTTTAACAAAATATGCAATTCTTAATGGCAGGCGTTGGACTTGATTTAAGGTGCATAAACAGTGTGATATTTGCTTGTAGTTATCTCCATAATACTACATACACATCTGTTAAAATATTTCGAAATTTTTTGTTTTATTACGGTTACAGTTAAGTTTAAGTTGAAGACATATGCCCGCAATACACCAATCTTCTCTTTGATCGCATGTCCTTGAAGACCCATTTTATATCAACTCACGCGCTAACGAGTGCGTTTCTGAAAAGAAAATTCTTCACAGGCACGGCAGTTCGGACGAGCAGCCGTATTTACATTGCTGCAGGCGGCTTCGTCTTTCTTCAGGTGGCAGGTGAGCGGGCAGATAACACAGGCCAAAAAAAAAATATTTTGTGAAAACGTTTTAAATAAATGCAGCTGAATTTTACGTATTTTGGGGTGCTGAAACCGAATGTGGCATCAGTTTTTTTGTATCAACCACAGTTCTCTCACAATATGCATTTGTATTTAAAAATGCAATGTATGCCATTGTATTTTTAAAATATTCATTACATACATTTTAAGTTTTTATTTTTTGGCATTTACTTTTTCTCTTCTCATTGGAGCTTCTTATGTACCTTTTTCTCCAATGTGATGCATTTTGTTGTTCTCGGTGAAGTGACGAGCAGTAATCACCCATCATGCTGACATTCCACCGTCCCTGGTAACGTTTCTCCATCGCTTTGATGTCCTGGTGAANGAGCAGTAATCACCCATCATGCTGACATTCCACCGTCCCTGGTAACGTTTCTCCATCGCTTTGATGTCCTGGTGAAACTGCTCCACCTGCTCTTCACTTACATTACCCAAGTTGTCAGGGAAAAAGTCAAGGTGGTTGAGTAAGAAGTGGACTTTAAGGCTCATCATGCATCCCAGATTTTTGAACTTGTCTATCATATTAGATACGATAAATTCATAGTTTGGCTCTTTAACATTGCCCATACACTTAGTCACAACTTGCTTAAATGATATCCAAGCCTCCTTTTCCTTTGTAGTCGTTTTTGTTTCAAAGTTGGAATCGATCATCATTTTACGAGTGTCAGGCCCAGTTTGGCTCCTGATAAATGAGGAAACTTTTCACATAAATACTTAAAACATTCACCATCTTTTGACAAGGTTTTTACAAACTGTTTCATTAAACCTAATTTAATGTGAAGAGGTGGTAAAAGAATTTTTTTTAGATATATTAAAGTTTTATGCAAAATGTTCTTATTTCCAGGTGTAAAGGTTTTTCTTCCAGGCCAATGTTTTAGGGACCAGTTTCGAAGCCTTGCTCTGCTGTCCCACTCACATATAAAACATGAAAATTTAGTAAATCCTTTTTTTTGGCCTAGGAGCGTGCAAAAAACTTTCAAATCTCCACACATCATCCAATCGTGAGCAGGACAGTTAATTTCCTTTAAAATAATGTCTAGATATTCGTAGGTTTCCTTCATATCGACTAAATGAGCCACAGGCAGTGAAGCATAAGTATTACCATTGTGTGAAAGAACAGCTTTTAAGCTAATTTTTTATGAGTCTATAAAACCCTCCATTCTTTATTATTTTACTCAATTCCAAATTCATTCATTAGACCACCAATATCATGGCAGTACACCAAATCCNCCTCCATTCTTTATTATTTTACTCAATTCCAAATTCATTCATTAGACCACCAATATCATGGCAGTACACCAAATCCGGTTATTGCTTAAACAAACTTAGCGAACTGTTGATCTCTTGTTCAATATTGATAAATTATTGCTCCAGGTGCCAAAACATGTTTTTCTTTTAGCCTAGAGCCAAGCAATTCAGCTATCTTTTTCGTAAAACCCAAATCTCTTACCAAATCATTCAAATCATTCTGTGTAAACAACTGAGGTTCTAAATTTTCTGGAGAACATTGGAACTCATCATCATCCGGTTTACCTTCATCAGANCCTCCATTCTTTATTATTTTACTCAATTCCAAATTCATTCATTAGACCACCAATATCATGGCAGTACACCAAATCCAGTTATTGCTTAAACAAACTTAGCGAACTGTTGATCTCTTGTTCAATATTGATAAATTATTGCTCCAGGTGCCAAAAAATGTTTTTCTTTTAGCCTAGAGCCAAGCAATTCAGCTATCTTTTTCGTAAAACCCAAATCTCTTACCAAATCATTCAAATCATTCTGTGTAAACAACTGAGGTTCTAAATTTTCTGGAGAACATTGGAACTCATCATCATCCGGTTTACCGTCATCAGATTGAGTTTCACTGGACTGATCAAGTAAAACGTCATCAATAGCCTGTGGTGGCTCAGGGACAGGAAGTCCCGGACCATGACCGACTGGCCGAATAGCTGAAGGAAGAATATGGTAGACAATTACTTTCTTATTTTTGGAGTTATATCCAGTACCATCAATGCTACAAAAATAACAATCGTCTGAATGGTTTTTTTTTCTCCATATCATGGGTACTGCAAATCTAAAATCTGTCTTTTCTTTTTTTGGCCATTTTCTAAGGTCTTCAACACAAACATAGCCCTGTGTGTAGCCCAGTCACCGAGTTTTATTCCAAAATATAAAAATGTTTGTTTTAACAAACTTTGTAGTATTTCTTTGATGTTTTTTAATTACAAACTCACCACATATATAACAAAAACTGTTAGGAAAGTTTTTATAACCATGGTTGGTCATTCTTAGAGAACATGGGCAAAAAGCTGAAAAATGAGGTTGTGTTGACTGAAAGAAAACCAACAATCGTACCCCCAACCAAATTTCATTTAGATTTGCTGTATATTTTATATTAATAATGTATATCACGTATATAAATGTATATAAAAATATATAATTAAAGTATATAAAAATGCACAGATATTAGATTAAAAATTAATTTCTCACATTTCGTATATTTAAATGTGAAGAAATGGTGGCTGTTATGACTTTTTTATTCTTATTTTCAGACTTAGCACACCAAAAAACATAAGAATCTGGTAAAATCATAGAAAAAGTTTTTTATCGTTGGTCTGTGTATTCCTTAGAATCGGCAAGCACACAAAAGAATAAATGCATGGCGGACCCTTTGACTAAGTTAGTCTTCGACTGGCTTCGTGAAACTCTGGAAACGTGCCAGTCAACTAATGGGCGTCGAAGAGCCAGTTTTTTCTATATTACGAGTAAACTTTATGGTTTCGTGATGAGGAAAAAGTATCAGTGGTAAGTTGATAAAAATTACTTATTATTTAAAAAATAATATTTGACTTTTTTAGCGGAAAAATTAAGAATATTTACTCAAATATAATCCTACATTTATTTAGATTTTAACTAAATTATTTTAGATAAAGATTTGTTTTCAGCTGAACTGTTTTTTGAAGTCATTAGAACGGCATGTTGTTATTAATATCTTCAATATTCGACAGTTGGTTAACCTGCCGCAAGGGTTTAACTTTTGACTAATTTGCATACAATTTTATGTCTAACCTAATCCTGAAATACTAGTGAATCACAAAACAAATTTCCAAGCAAATATTCTTATGGCATTCTTATGAAATGTACAAGTATTTTAACCTTTAGCTTAACGTATTTATTTTGTTCAATTTTGAGATTTGTATGAAAAATTTTTATATACTTAATATTTCTATAGTTTTTTTATTAGTATTTTTAAAAGTAATTTTTCGAAATTTTTTATTTGTTTTGGTCTGTTATTTTGTATCACAACGAAAAAATTTGTAACATATTGAAAATCTATAAAATAATTTTTGGTTCTTGCACGCCTTTATTGGCAGTGGCATTTTCGTATCCAGCTGTCGAACGGTTACTGACATCCTGCCGTGTAACCAAAAAATGTGTTAATTTAGTTTCTGTGTGTGTGTGTGTGTGTGTGTGTGTGTGTGTGTGTGTGTGTGTGTGTGTGTGTGGCGGCAGCTCTATGTACGCGAAGAAATTTTACTTATGTATGCGTAGAATTTCTGTAGTTAAACTGAGAGCGGAGAAGCATCCAGCGAGAAGTAACTTGCTGTTATTGTTGTTTATTGTTTACTTCACACTTTAGAACTCAGCCTAACTTCTGGAGTGATGGCGCAAGGGCAACAGTAACCCCCTTACATCTCACGCCGCCCTAGATCAAACTCTGAAAGGAGTTAACTCCTACCATTCTGCAAACGCGATACGTTAAGAAGTTCCTTGATTAACTTTCTGTTTTTTTTGTAGGTATCCAACGCGGGAAAGTAAAGATAAGCAGAAGGGGCAAGCCTTGGCAACACGTTCGACTTGTATCTGACTGGTATTCTAACAACACAAACATTGAACACAGTCGATAACTTGCGAGCCGAAACGAAAATGCCTGACAATTGAACGATTTTCCGCCAATGTAGTAAAATACATATCAGTGTAAACAACATTTCACGAGTTACTACCTACACTCTAAAATGAAATAGTCGAATATGAAAATCCAGTAAGGAAAATGGGTTATTGAAAACAGTGAAAACCTAAGGCTTACTTCGGTGAAACATTTTCGCACATGTTGTTGTGATTTACGCTGACGATTTATTTGATCAAGTGATTTAAAAATAATAATAGCTGAAGGAAAAGTAATTAAATATTTTTCTCTTCAAGTCCTTACTATAAATTGATCTCAACTAGTCAGAAACTTCTGAAACTAGTTTATTTTCCTTCTCGTTACTAATTATGTACCTTTTTGAGCTACGTAAAAATCGACATCGTTTTCTATCTATTGACTGTATTCCGTCTATGGTTAATTCCAAATTTTTTGAAGCCCTGCTAAAGTTCTACTTTCAGACTATTCCTCGGCCTCATGTAAACAAATCTTAACTAAGTCTATAACATTATACCAATACGACTACGCACCGCATTCGTGCGCACTCAGTTTAATAATATTTTACATGAGAACCATTTCTTACTACGCTTTTCCAACACACCCATTCCCTTTCTTTCTTTCTCTGTCTCTCTGTTTTATTCAAATTTATTTTCAATGAAATATAGTTTGTAAAGATAATGTGTCAACAGTTAAATTTAATTAAACCAAAGCAACTTATCACATATGTTAAAAGCAGCATAAAACGCTTGTGATATAGTTACGCTTGTATAGTTACGAAAAAACCAAACACGTCATATATGTGGTGATTTTTCCAATGTTTGATTTAGAAAGTGTGAAGATACGATGGATACTCATCTGTTGATCAGCTGACATTAAATCTGTAGAAAAATGATTACGTAAGCAATTTAAAATTTCTCTATCTAGTATGTATAATACAAAACACTTATCTCATTCTGAAACTTTGCATTTTATAAGAAGTGACCTACAGCTGCCATTCCTAATCCACTGACACAGGAAATTGATATTTTTCTCCACGAATTAATTTCAAGAGTCTTCAGTTAACAATGATCAAGCTACAGTCACGGAAATGGGTGTGTTTGAAACTAATACATTGAATGTGTAATTTTTAAGTGTTTATAGTATTACAGAAACTCTATTAAAGTAACAGGACGAAAGTCCTAACTTTTCGCACTGGTTGCAAGTAAATAATCTGATTATTTTATTTTCTCCATTCTTAGCTTATTCTCGTTTTTCAAACTATTGCGTACCTTTAACTGGCCAATTTTCAAGATTGATCACTCGCTTTCATAGACGAGTAAAAAAAAAGTAGGGCTACAGAGAACCTACAGAGAACACAGATGTTTGTACAGCCTTTAACTTTGCAATTTACCGCCGTAAAAACGTGAACGGCTTCGCTGGGGGAAGAACGTAATGTACCGTGTGATACATAACGCCCTGGTGAAGATGAGAAATTCCTTCCTTGCCGCTCGCGATGGCAATTTTTCATGAAGCGAGCGTGCTCATGTCCGGCGGAAGTCCGATATTTGAACGTAGCCTGACGGTGGCGAATGCCAAGGATTCTCTCTTGAATACAACAGAAAGTGGGGCGAGTGGGAAGAACGCTTCCTTCAGAGCAAGAAAGGAAAATTTTTCTCCTATTGAAATTTTTCCGGTAATATTGAAATTCCAAAATTTTTCCCTCTTAATTGTTACGTCTTTTCGTGAAACCGGATTACGAAGATTAATCATTCCACTAAGATGTGGCAGACATACCGGCTGAGTTGATTTGGTTCCGTTAGGGTCCTTCAAAAGTCGTAAAATAAACAGTTTTTAGGGATAATTATTGTAGTCTTCACTTAGAGCATATCCTTAATTACATGAAAGCGGGTCTTATTTAACTTACTCATCCTAACAATAAGGGCTTAAGGCGGTCGCCAAGCTACAGATATTTTCGATATTGAGGGTGAGAAACACAGCAGACATAAGGGCGAGACTGCCACGCACACAAGTGCACTGCATGCACGTATGGGACTTTAAGCGGTGATCCTATCGTTGTGTTTGTTTAATGTCTGTAGCAAGGTTGAGGACATGCCCTTAGAGTACGTTTGTATGAATCTTAGCCGAATACTATTAGATGCAGTACTTTTGAAAGTGGTATTTTTATCTACGTTGAAGTGCTCCGAAATTGTGTTTCTAATCTGCATTATGTCTCGGAAGTAAACGATGGGCCTCTTGTGAAGAGTGTGTTTTTTTAGTAGATCAACACATTGGACGCACGTTTACACGTTTCGTAAAATAAACACGAATACTAAACACCCTGCAACGCAGTTCAAGTGCCAGTTAGGCAGGCCATTTAAACAAGGTGCTAGAATATGTTAACTAACATAAGATATAGAGTCAAATATGTTACCCGTTCATATGTAGATATAAAAAATGATTGTCATATAGGACAGAACATAAATATAACTTTTAATAACTAATTATTTAGTCTAATGCATACGTTCAGAGATATAGTAGAAAATTACATCGAAATTCTACGTAAAATACTGCAAATTATCAATCTCCTTCAAAACATATTTGAACATTTAACTGACTAAACAACAGAAATTATCCGAGTAAAAAGATGTCAAGTGGCTCACTCGGGTAAATATTTCAAATGATCAATGCGTAACGCGCGAAATATTTTTAATGAAATTGTAATAATAAACTGTTTGATTTGGAAAAAATTAAATCACGAGTGAACAATTTAAATTATTAGTAAGTGATAGTATTAGACAACCGAACTTGTTTAAAGATAATTTTTGTGATCTACTGCAAAGTATTATTTTTCCTATTTCAGTAATATGAGTTATATTTAATTCTAATCTGCGTTTTTTTTTGGTCATCCGTATAAAGGATTCTTTTCTTGTAAGCCCTAGGTGAACAAATTTAACTAATTAATAATCATTTCTGTACAAATTTTTCTCAACTACTAAACATGAAATTTCATTTTACTAATTTTAAGGAGAATTGAATTTCAAACCATTATTAATAAACGAGTATAAAATAATTACTTGTTCTAAACAAGATTAAATAAATTAAAAATAACTAGCTATGTTTCCATAACAAATACTAAATTAAAAAGTTTGCTTAATTTAATTTATCCATCTTTTTTAGCTGCTAAATAAATTTATGCACAAATGTTTGTGTTTTTATTTATTGGTCATTTAACAACCATGGCTAAAAAGTATCAGCTAACAAATGTAATCGAATTTTTTACGTATAAAAATGTGTCCCAGTTTAATAACAATGTACACATGAGACTGCGGGGTGAATGTATTTTGAATTGCGCATTGAGGCATGAGGTGTTTGCTACTTCGGGTCAACTTGGGCGTAGTCGGCAGCGTTAAGACGTTCAGGCAAATGGTGGTTGTGAACCTTCGTGTCAAGCTAGGATGATTTTATTTTTTGCCTGTTACATGCTAAGGGTGACTGTTCACGTTTTATCACAAAGAAACAAATTTTGTACAAAAGTCATTTTGCCAGATATTTTTATGCACCAAAACAATTATTTTTAGTGGCTATAACAGTTAAGGGGTGATAACTAAATAATTATGAGTTCACCATAAAAAAATCTGCAAGGTGTATTGCCACAAAGCATTATATAACTGCAGAAATATACATGTTTTTGGGTTTGCGACCTGGTAAATTTTAAGTGAGTGAAAACGAAATTCATAAAAGTTGGGGTTATTTTTATTAATTAAAGATGGAAGATTACATAATCATCGACGAGCCGGTCGATTTTGAAGACAGCGTCTCGGAAGTGGAACTTCGGGCATACCAGCCATTCCTGATCGGAACATACATGTTACCAATGGAAGTTCGGATAGGGGACCAACACCAAAATATTTGCCCTCTTCCTTGTCAGTCATTCCAGAGATTCAGGGGACACTGACGAATGAAACTGGATTCAATGTTGCATTGATAAAAATAATGAGCATTGGTATTCTCCACCACATCGATCTCATCATGTATTTTCTCAACAGTGTCGACGTAGACCAGACGAGAGATGTCGGCATTACGACCACGATCAAAAATTACCTCTTGCTTATGCCAAACCATCTGTCTGCAGTTAATATGGCAGGCTGGTGGTAGAAGATGACTACAATGTTCCTATATACCCAGGAGGGAAATTCAATGTCTGCATTCCTCTAGCGATGTTGCTGTAATTCACCGAAGACTACAAACCAATTATTATACATTTTTATCAGGAACTGATACTGCTCCTGGCCAATACGCACGCAGATGCCATCGTGGACATAATGGAGAATCTGGAGACCATATATCTGAACCTACAGTCTATCGAAAGGATGCTGCCTCATGTTCAGCTAAGAACTACGAACGCATCAATATGCTGAAGAATTTGGAAGATGGGAAAAATATCAATGTGACTTTCAGGTCGTGGAGTGTCGAGACCTACCCCAGATTGACCGCAAGCCAGCGCATCAACTGGATGGTGAAATCCACCTTTGCCACTGAGAAACCGAGATACATCTTCTTTATTGGGCTACTGACCAGAAAACAACACAATGTGCTAGTGAGTCATTCACAGTTCGACACATATCAAATAGAAAATTTGAAAATATATTTGAATAATGAAAGCTATCTGTACGTGGATGTGGACATGAGCATGATATTTGGAAATGTACAGTACCTGCTGACATATCAAATGTACGCCTGATTCCCAAATGCATGTTGTGGGCGCATCCAATCCCCGTCTCTGAACCCCGATATTTTCCAGTTTTTGGCCCCGCTTGGTGTTCGATGTGAGTAAACAGGCCAAGTGTATCAGTTTGAATGTGATAGACTGCAGAATCGAATCCACTACACATAGGAATATAAACACGTACACTTTCTGCCTGACACTTCACGACCTACTCGCATCGTACAATTTTCGAGACAAAATCTTCATGATACTTTCGTGAATATCGCAGAGGGTATAAATGATATGGGCCATAAGCGATATCTATTTATTCGGCTTTGAGCATAGACAGCAGCAGTATGTACTGCAAACTGCAAGGCTTCCAGAGCCAGAGTGGCTACATGCTCTACGAGATGGCTGTGTCCTACGACAACGATAGCAAAACATGCATGCGCTCCTTTCGACCTCCTTATTCGTGGAAACTGTTGGAAGAGAAAAGCAAGAAGACGGACGACTAACTGACCAAGTAACAACATGGACTGGAGTGGGATGAAGGTAAGATTCCATACCATCAAGTGGGAAACATGCTGCACGACTTGCTAATGCAGTATCTGCAAGGACCGGTTTACGTGGCGGAACTCGAGCAGAAATATTGGTTGAGCGCCTTGTCAAAAGCGAAGTTGAAATCATTGGCATGCAGCTCTAGTATGGCTCTCCTTCGCTGCGCAAACTGACGAAACTTTACGACGACTATCATCAGCACATCTGTGACCTGATTGGACACACGCGTGTGGAGGAATCTACAGCTGCTCCACAAATTGTGTGCCTCGTCCTTGGACTGTGAATCTACTGGTTACCACTAGACAAGAAGACACCCCGACATCGGTTCTGAAGAACAATTAAAAAAATAACAAGTACAGAGACTAAATTTTTTTTGTGCTATGGCATTTATGTATTTACCTGTTTAATAAACTGTGTGTGTAAAACCATTTGAATGAAATGTTTTTCCTTAACTCTTTTCACTTATAATTTTTTCTTTAAAGAAACCTTAGAAAAAAATCCACATGCTTCTTATGCTACATAACCTACCACAACCTACCCTAGCACAAATAATCTTACCGATAATAAAATATACAAAGTATTTTGTTGTTTAAGTTTTTATAGCAAGAATAAGTGGGAAGTTTTCTTGTAACGCCGCAAGTATAGGATAAATANGGTAAGATTCCATACCATCAAGTGGGAAACATGCTGCACGACTTGCTAATGCAGTATCTGCAAGGACCGGTTTACGTGGCGGAACTCGAGCAGAAATATTGGTTGAGCGCCTTGTCAAAAGCGAAGTTGAAATCATTGGCATGCAGCTCTAGTATGGCTCTCCTTCGCTGCGCAAACTGACGAAACTTTACGACGACTATCATCAGCACATCTGTGACCTGATTGGACACACGCGTGTGGAGGAATCTACAGCTGCTCCACAAATTGTGTGCCTCGTCCTTGGACTGTGAATCTACTGGTTACCACTAGACAAGAAGACACCCCGACATCGGTTCTGAAGAACAATTAAAAAAATAACAAGTACAGAGACTAAATTTTTTTTGTGCTATGGCATTTATGTATTTACCTGTTTAATAAACTGTGTGTGTAAAACCATTTGAATGAAATGTTTTTCCTTAACTCTTTTCACTTATAATTTTTTCTTTAAAGAAACCTTAGAAAAAAATCCACATGCTTCTTATGCTACATAACCTACCACAACCTACCCTAGCACAAATAATCTTACCGATAATAAAATATACAAAGTATTTTGTTGTTTAAGTTTTTATAGCAAGAATAAGTGGGAAGTTTTCTTGTAACGCCGCAAGTATAGGATAAATATTTGGACAGTTTTAGTTGCGACGATACTGACTGCACGTTATCAACAAAATTTTACCTGTTCGGGAGTGACTGTATCCGTGATGTTTCCGAGCGGTGGATCTGACGTCTTGGGGAGTTATCTTGCGCTGTGAAAGCCTCTTCACTTGACAGCTTGCATCTTCTTCCTGCTGTCACGTGTCTAGCCATCTCGGCTATGAACAAATTTATACCTGAGATACTCTATAGCGGAACATATTGGATCTGTGGATGATACAGTCAGCGTACAGCAAAGTTCTATGCGACGGGTAACAAGACAGGGGGTTCACTATTGTGAGGCATGTAACCAATGACGTAGGGAGTGGGTTTTCTTAACCAATATCGGCACGTTTAAAAAATTAAAACTAATTTTAGAACTTTAATGAGTTTCTTGAAAGGAGGGGGGTGTGTGTGGGAGAGGATTCTAAGCTTGCCAAACCCCTCCCCCCCCCCGGNTGGCCATTCCCCCAATGTTGCCTTATTCAGTTTTCTGAATGAAAATCAAATTGAAATTTCCTCTTAGAAATTTATGTTACTTGTTAGAAATCATTCACAAGAAATTACTGATTACATTCTAAATTGAAATTTGTGACATATTAATGACCAGCAAAAGAAAAAATTCCCACTAAGGAGAGTGAAACATTTTAGATTACTTCAGTGACAAGTTTTCCACGTTCACCCTTTGTTTTCAGCGTTTTACCGCAGAACAGACTACTCAGAATTCCTAATATTACATTTTACACATTCTCCAATAAGTATAAGCAAAATAACCTACTTCAATGCGGTTGTAATGCCGCTGTGTTTAGGGCTATGGAAAGGTATCGCAATTCCTGAAACATTACATCATAAACAATATTTGAACTACTTTATGTATTTTGATGGGGTTATATTTATTGGCAAGATATTTTAATGATAGGGTTAATATATCTTACAGCAATAGCTGATACAGTCCACAGATTATGATTTAAAAATTGTGTACCTTTTGCAAAAAATAAGTCGTAAAAACCACAAAATCAGGAAATATGTCAAAATAATTGTATTCAAATTAACAAGGTAATATTAGCTAAAACTGTATAATATTGGAAAAAAAATTGTAACGAAATTTTTTACATTTTGAGAAACATACATTTATTTAAAACCAAGAAGAATTGTTAAAAATATTATAGAATCCTAGGTAATACAATTTATAAATTGTAAAATAAATATTATTGCATATGTACTGATTTGGTGGTAGCTATATTTTAGTATTCAACAAAACAATCAACAATGGCTGTATCACTGTATAAGATGATTTTTTAAATTCAAGTATATAGCCAATAAAATAATTTGAATCGAAATACGAGGGCTGATTCAGAAGTCTTGGCAACTATTGTTTATGTCCCGAAAATGACCCAACACAGGAAATGTACTATGCATAGTTGAAATTGTACAAATGCGTTTTAAAGGTGACACCACTTGTGGTGTGGATGCAGGAATGTCCGGCATGGAACAAAGACAATTATGGCTGCTTGAAATCGTCATTTAATTGATATATTCTCGTACAAACTGTATACACTTATTTGAACGGGTGCGTANGTCATTTAATTGATATATTCTCGTACAAACTGTATACACTTATTTGAACGGGTGCGTATCGTACGTGTACGAGCTCTTTAGCAAATTCAAAGTAGTGTCCAATGTTGTCCACGGTTCGTTGCCGGAGATCAAGCAGACATCGTCACAGCATTTCGACGAGAGGTGGCGCACATTGACGGTTCTCATGCAGCTGATGGTATTTCCCGTCTGCCTCATCGCTGGCACGACCCGTGGACNGGTAAGATTCCATACCATCAAGTGGGAAACATGCTGCACGACTTGCTAATGCAGTATCTGCAAGGACCGGTTTACGTGGCGGAACTCGAGCAGAAATATTGGTTGAGCGCCTTGTCAAAAGCGAAGTTGAAATCATTGGCATGCAGCTCTAGTATGGCTCTCCTTCGCTGCGCAAACTGACGAAACTTTACGACGACTATCATCAGCACATCTGTGACCTGATTGGACACACGCGTGTGGAGGAATCTACAGCTGCTCCACAAATTGTGTGCCTCGTCCTTGGACTGTGAATCTACTGGTTACCACTAGACAAGAAGACACCCCGACATCGGTTCTGAAGAACAATTAAAAAAATAACAAGTACAGAGACTAAATTTTTTTTGTGCTATGGCATTTATGTATTTACCTGTTTAATAAACTGTGTGTGTAAAACCATTTGAATGAAATGTTTTTCCTTAACTCTTTTCACTTATAATTTTTTCTTTAA
This sequence comes from Clitarchus hookeri, assembly GCA_002778355.1. Taxonomy (NCBI): domain Eukaryota; kingdom Metazoa; phylum Arthropoda; class Insecta; order Phasmatodea; family Phasmatidae; genus Clitarchus; species Clitarchus hookeri. Next base: position 117,595 of record NQII01005153.1, on the reverse strand, counting down.
AGAAACCTTAGAAAAAAATCCACATGCTTCTTATGCTACATAACCTACCACAACCTACCCTAGCACAAATAATCTTACCGATAATAAAATATACAAAGTATTTTGTTGTTTAAGTTTTTATAGCAAGAATAAGTGGGAAGTTTTCTTGTAACGCCGCAAGTATAGGATAAATATTTGGACAGTTTTAGTTGCGACGATACTTACTGCACGTTGTCAACAAAATTTTACCTGTTCGGGAGTGACTGTATCCATGATGTTTCCGAGCGGTGGATCTGTCGGCTTGGGGAGTTATCTTGCGCTGCGAAAGCCTCTTCACTTGACAGCTTGCATCTTATTCCTGCTGTCACGTGTCTAGCCATCTCGGCTATGAACAACTTTATATCTGAGATACTCTATAGCGGAACATATTGGATCTGTGGATGATACAGCCAGCGTACTGCAAAGTTCTATGCAACGGGTAACAAGACAGGGGGTTCACTATTGTGAGGCATGTAACCAATGACGTAGGGAGTGGGTTTTCTTAACCAATATCGGCACGTTAAAAAAATTAAAACGAATTTTAGAACTTTAATGAGTTTCTTGAAAGGAGGTGTGTGTGTGTGTGTGGGAGAGGATTCTAAGCTTGCCAAACCCCTCCTCTCCCCCCCGGTCAAACTTCCTCACAGGACTACTCCATTGGTATAGTCATGGCCATTCCCCTAATGTTGCCTTATTCAGTTTTCTGAATGAAAATCAAATTGAAATTTCCTCTTAGAAATTTATGTTACTTGTTAAAAATCATTCACAGGAAATTACTGATTACATTCTAAATTGAAATTTGTGAAATATTAATGACCAGCAAAAGAACAAATTCCCACTAAGGAGAGTGAAACATTTTAGATTGCTTCAGTGACAAGTTTTCCATGTTCACCCTTTGTTTTCAGCGTTTTACCGCAGAACAGACTGCTCAGAATTCCTAATATTACATTTTACACATTCTCCAATAAGTATAAGCAAAATAACCTACTTCAATGCGGTTGTAATGCCGCTGTGTTTAGGGCTATGGAAAGGTATCGTAATTTCTGAAGCATTACATCAAGAACAATATTTGAACTACTTTATGTATTTTGATGGGGTTATATTTATTGGCAAGATATTTTAATGAGAGGGTTAATATATCTTACAACAATAGCTGATACAGTCCACAGATTATGATTTAAAAATTGTGTACCTTTTGCAAAAAATAAGTCTTAAAAACCACAAAATCAGGAAATATGTCAAAATAATTGTATTCAAATTAACAAGGTAATATTAGCTAAAACTGTAAAATATTGGGAAAAAAATTGTAACGAAATTTTTTTACATTTTGAGAAACATACATTTATTTAAAACCAAGAAGAATTGTTAAAAATATTATAGAATCCTAGGTAATACAATTTCTAAATTGTAAAATAAATATTATTGCACATGTACTGATTTGGTGGTAGCTATATTTTAGTATTCAACAAAACAATCAACAATGGCTGTATTGCTGTATAAGATGATTTTTTTACATTCAAGTATATAGCCAATAAAATAATTTGAATCGAAATACGAGAGCTGATTCAGAAGTCATGGCAACTGCTGTTTATCTCCAGAAAATTACCCAACACAGGAAATTTACTATGCATAGTTGAAATTGTACAAATGCGTTTTAAAGGTGACACCACTTGTGGTGTGGATGCAGGAATGTCCGGCATGGAACAAAGACAATTATGGCTGCTTGAAATCGCCATTTAATTGATATATTCTCGTACAAACTGTATACACTCATTTTAACGGGTGCGTATCGTACGTGTACAAGCTCGTTAGCAAATTCAAAGTAGTGTCTAATGTTGTCCACGGTTCGTTGCCAGAGATCAAGCAGACATCGTCACAGCATTTCGTCGAGGGGTGGCGCACATTGACGGTTCTCATGCAGCTGATGGTATTTCCCGTCTGCCTCATCGCTGGCACGACCCGTGGACAACCTCGGAGACTACTTTGAAGGATTTTTAACAACTTGTACACGTAGTACGATACTTACCCATTCTAATGAGTGTATAGATTTTGTATGAGTATATATCAATTAAACGGTTAATTTAAGCGGACATGTTGGTCTTTGATCCTTGCTGGACATTACTGCATCCATATCCCACGTGGTGTCACCTTTAACACGTACTTGTACACTTTCAACTGTGTATAGTAAATTTCCTGTGTTGGGTCATTTTCGGGACATAAACAATAGTTGCCAAGACTTCTGAATCAGCCCTCGTATATTAAGCAGTTCTAATTCAGCGAGACATTACTATAGACCTTAAAGCACTAGTTCGAATTTACAGCGTAATATACGTATATCCACATACGAGACGTCAGTGTGTTTCGACGCTGCGCAACGTATCTTGCATACGTTACGCAACGTATATTTTATACGCAACGCAGTTCCGTCTACAGAAGGTGTCCTCCTACAGGGATATCCCGGATTTCGCATTTCCATTTTAACTCCTTTGTCAGCCTTAATTCTGCAGCTTTCTTTTACTGCAAGTTTTGCGTCTTTTAGTCTTGTAAATGTTGTCATTCGGTAGCGTCTTTATCATTGCCGCGTGGGAGTTAGTCGGGCCATTGAGCAATCTTTTACAGTTACTGCTCTACTCATATTTAATACATGATAGTAAACTGCGATGATTTCAGGTATGTAGAAGACGTTCTTTCCATACAATTTAGCGGCACAGAGCCCTTTTTGCAATTATATTTGCATATAAATGCAGAGTTAGAGATTTGTTCTTTATCGTAATTCTATTTGTATCTCTTAGTGCCCGAAAAACTTGTAGAGTAGCATGCATTATTTAACAGAAAGAAACTACTTTTTTTGTTATTGTAACTGGTGTTGCGGGTTGATTTACGTGCAATATATCTAACTACTTATGATAAGTTTATTGTTTTATTGTTTTTGTTTGTGCTAAGTCCTGTTTTTTTCATGAGAGACATCTGCATCGCAATGGCGCATGTCCAAAAATATCCATCTAGTCATTCATTCCCATTACGCTATTTATTCAAAGATCACACTTTCATATTAAAATTAGAAAGCTACACGTAGAAAATATAAAATTTCCTTACTTTTATGTAAAATTGCAACTAAATATGTTACTAACGATCTAGTTAGTTGAGCGAAACACATTTAACAAAAATTAATTTCAATTTTGTACCAATCATATGACTGATGCATTCTTTTAGAATTTCAATATAGGGCATATATGAATGCATTTAATTTCAACCTTGACCTCTCTCTGCTAATATTCAGATCGTATTTTAAATAAAGAAAAATTTTCATGCTGAGTTTCATGTGCAGATTCTTACAGCACTGTGAATATCTAACTAAACGTGCACGTAGATATTTTTCTGTTTATGTCATATAATAAACAATATTTATAAGTATTTGTATACTAGCTTACAGTAATTTAACATGGGGTTGACTTTAAGGAAAGTGTAGCCAATTCTTATACCCCAAGTGTACCAGTAATATATCATAATATACAAGCAAACGGCAAATTCTTCCACATAAAATGGAAGCATTTTACGTTTTATGCCGTAGACAAAAGTAACATAATTTTTAAATATTGATGATTTTTTCGACGTGTATTGTACACGATTCCATTTTGATAGAGTTCATTTTATAACAATGCCACAAAACCTACACGATGTTTTATATATTATACCCAACATTAAATACGATTATAAACATTTGTTTATATATGGAGCATTCTGGGGATTTATCGTCTTCGTTATTTTTCGAGATATTTTGCAAAATATGAGTACTCTGTACACTGTTGTATTACCTTAAATACGGAGAGCACCGAGATGGCAATAAACACTCATGTAAAAATAATTCACTAAGTAAGACTTAATTGATTAAAGATCATCTTTAATAAAAACGTATGTTAAATTTATTCCTCGAAATTGGAACGGAGTAAGAAATTGTAAACAAATGAGCGCAAACTATATTTGTTAAGAAAATGAAAAGACACGGAAACATCGTAACGTTTGCAATGCTAAATTTTTCATCTGTCTAACGTTTTGGGAAAGTGAGGAATTTAGGATAATGTGTTTTCGTCAAAACTCTGAGACACTTGAGATGCTACGTATATTACGACAACTGGAAATTATATTCGGAAATACCAAGGTTGTGAAGACAGCAATAGGGAAACTAAAGGCATTGCTTAGGATAAAATGTACTTCATTAATTAACATTGCAAAAATTTCTTCTATAACTAGTTTACATATACCGGATGTAGGAATGAAAACCGAGCATGATCAACAGCTACAACATGTAAATAGTTCGCAAATCCTTCTATGTGGCGATAAGTTTCAAATTTAAGAACATTATTTTATACTGTTAAAGAATGTACAATACAAATATAAAGGTGTTTTGTTTTGCCTTTTATAAGATGTAATGTTTAATAACTTTGTCTTAATATGTTTATCTGTTAGATTTCAATCCGTCCAGGACAACATAATTTCCCCGAGATAACGTCAAAAAGTCGAAAGGAACGACCATATTAACCTAAAATAATTGCAACATTTACAAAAAGAAATTGGATCCATGTGTGCGTAACTTGTTCACTGTAGGTGGAATTATTTAAATGATTTTTGATTGGAAATTAATAATTTGAAATGTGAAGGGGTGTCCCTACCGACATGCCCTTGTAGATCGACAGACAAGACAGATTATTTCAGATATTCTCTTTGAAAGAGAACTCTTCCCTCCATTAAAACTGTTTAAAGTCTATCAACACACACTAAATTAATTTATTTTCAATACCAAAATTATACGCCTTCGTGGTTTTAAATCAATGAAGTAAAGAATTGTAAAATCTACTTAAATTATTACATATTTAGACTTAAAAATTTTATACCATATTTTTGTTGGTAAGGTATCTCGACAGGAGATGGAAGAACTTTTTTTAAGCAAGGGAATAAAATTAATAAATGAGCCAATTCTTAATGTGTTCAATATAATAGATGTATCAAGTTTATATTGTAATTTTTTAGTCATAATACAATTGAGTGGAATAAAAAATATTAATTTTTACAACATATGAAGAATTAAAAAAGGTAATTTTTCTTAAAACTGTATTTTCTTCCTTACATGTTGAGACAATATTTTGAACATAACAGTTGGTGATGGGTACTTTTTATTATGTTGGAACAACACTGAATAGCAGATGTTATGCCAACATAGTACATATATTATTATTTTCTAAGTAAAAACCTATATAAATAATTTAATTTCTCTAAATGTTCAGGTTTTTTAGAACATAGATTCTTAAAAATAAACTGTATTTTGTTGGCTGTGTATTGGTTATTAGTTGGAGAACAAACTGTTGTAACTAGTTGGTTTAAAATTAAGTTTCAAAGTACTGAAATCTGACTTAGTTACATAAAAAAATATCACACACTATATTGGACTGCAGTACTATGGCATGTGTTTATTGCGTCACTTATTGTAAAAAGTCACTGTAGTATAATTGCTAAGACATAGGGCAACTAGTCTGAAAGACTCAAAAGTTCCAATCTGACATCCACTACAGAAATTTTCGTACCAAAATATGAACGATATTAGTATCTTTGTAATGAAAACTAAATCTATTTAATTCAGTATACTGTAAATTAAATTTATAAATGAAAGAAAAAAATTAAAGCAACCGAATAAGAATAATACATTAATTTAAGCATTTTTATAGACCTTAATAGTACTGTACTTACATGTACGGTCTACGTATCTAGTAAACAATAAAAGGAAATATACTTACTTTGGAGCATAGTGTGAAAACAATAGAGTTAAATCTATGTATGTTATTAAAGTAAATTATGAAGATAATGTATTAGTTATAAGCAAAGAGCAAAATTTTTAATAAAAATTTTTTTTACTGTGACATGAGAAATTATTTCTTTTTAACGGAAAGTAGTTTATGAAAGTGAAAGCTAATGAAACAGCAAACATTTGTTTTACAAAAATAAACATTAGTAAAACTTTGCCTTATTTTGAACCTACAGGAAATTAAGAATAAAACTCAGAATAAAATACCAAATTTAAAATACAACAATTTCAGCTATATTTAGAATAATGCAAGCAGTATATACTAATTTAGAAAAAGAAACAATGTTAATAATTACTTATATATGTGTCATAAATTTAAAGGCAGTTAGAGATGTATTTTAAAATTCGGCTGTTGTGTATTACATATTGGTTAGACGAAAAATCACAATATATACCAATTTATGCAGATTTTAATTTGAAAATCATATTCATTAATAAAGAAAACAGCGCTAAACCAATACACTTTCAGTTTCATTTGCCTTAACCATACACACTTTATTGCCATACATTTTTTCGGCATATTATTTAATAAACATTGTGATAGTTTATTACTTTGTAATACATATAGTCATAAATTTTACACAATTTAGATGAAGATCGCAGTAGTTATATGACTCACACTGCCTCGTATACACATTGAAGCAGAACAACGAAAACGGTAGTTATCTGTCACTTTCAGGATAACTTTATTTTCTTACGTATTAAAAAAATATAAGTTATAGAAATTTGTGATTAGCGACGGTTTTTCCATAATCTATATTTTACAAGTTATTTTGCCTAGTTTCACGTAGTATGAGTATATTTTAAGGTTTCAAAATTTGCGTAAGCAATAAGGGTTCCATTCAAATGGTTACGTTTTCTAGTCATCAGAAGAGGTATACTGTAAAAAGATTTCACTCATTCGCGAAATTTAATTTTTGTACAGAGCAATAATATATATTTTTTTTCGTTATTATCTTGTAAATAACATAAAGAAAAGTAAATTACTATACATTGCTGAAGAAAATAAAGAAATAAACTCTTATAACATTAAACACTAATTCAAGCCCTATCCAGTTTGGTAAATGACCACAGAATCTTTAGAACACATACACTTTAAACAATGTTTTGTTCTTTAACAATAAATATCCTTGGAAATCCAGTTGCAAAGAAAATATTTTGTAGAACTACAAACAGTCGCCTTGTAAAATTTACAAAAAAAAAGAGCTAAACCTTGCCAGAACGGGACTAGAACTCATTTCCCTTACAGTAATATTCTTCACCCTTAAACACAAAACAAAATATACTTATGAATTTAACGGTTATTTTAATACTAAATATAGCAGAAGATACCTACAAAATAATAGTGAAGTTATTCAGTTAAGAAGAACGCATTAATTTTAGTTTACAAATTCTGTGTAGATATGAAACTTTAACATTAACAGTTAACGAGTAATGGCGTCACGTGTTTTTTTAAATTTTCGTCTCTTTATTATGATTATTTAAGTTGTTTTAAGTTTTTTATATTATTAAAACTCTGAATAGTGGTCTACATTTATTTTTGCACGCAACTACTTTTCACATCACTCCTAGCTTTTGCACAAACATTTATATACGGTTTTACGTTGATTAGTATAGGCCATTTTGCTTGAGCTTGTTGTGGTCAATGTAATACGAACATATCTTGAAGTCTATTACAAACACGGCTCTGGCAGTTTTACAAACGAGCAATTTTACAAGAGAAATATTTGTAGTGTCACAAACATTTGTAAAAGTGCAAACAATTTCTCAGTAAAATTACAATTTTTTACAGTGTACTTATATACACAAATATCGTTCCAATAATATGTACTTTATCGAAAAGAAACCACACTTAAAGACCATAGAACACCTAGATATTTTTTCATTAAAATGTGTGTCACTGCAATCGGTTGAAAGTTTTAGGTAAGTAACAAATATCTCCATAAATTTAGATGTCTTGTCGTTTTTTAAATGCGTTCTGTTAGTAATATTCAGTCGGCTTTTCGGGTTATTTTAATCTGATCTTAATCCGAATTTGATGACAGTTTGTCGAGTAGTTGTACATTTCATTTTACGTGTGGTGATAGCTTTCAAAATTGCAGTTAATAATTCTATTTTTTAAGCAAATTGGAGTCTCTCGTTAAGTACTGCTTGCGTACTATTTTTTGTTGAAACTGGTTCTTTAGTTCATGATAAAATTAGTTGTTACCAAGAAATTTGAAAGGCCATAATGTTTAAATGAAGCATTTGATAATTTCAGTGTTAATAAAGTTAAATGTGTGCAATCCAAAGCAAACCTGTTGAGATTGGTGAAACTAGATGCAAGAGCTTAAAAATTACCGGAAAAAGCACACAGAAAAAAAAGACGGCTTTTTCGAAGGTGAATGTCCTAATGAATGTCAATTATCAATTACACACTTCTGCAGCCAAGTTCTTTACACCTGCCAAAGTTCCAGCACGATTATACTAACTCATACCTCTGATTAATTGTTATTATGTTAGATTACTAGAAATAAATATCCAAGTTGTAAGGAATAGCAACTCACCAATAAAGCGACATAAAGAAAGAATATATTATTCCCCAAGGTTTATTAGAATAAACTAGGGGTAAACTGAAGTTAGTTTTTAAAAACGATAAAAAACTGAATCGTTGAAATTACACGCCGATGTCACATCATCAGTAGTAATTTCCATTCGCGTTAGGTCCACTTAATATATCTTATTCTGAGCTGACAAAAGCAGACAGAGGCACGTTCTTTGTGGAAAGTATCTCACTTCCGTGAAAACTTCGTGTTTTGTGCATTTTTTACAGTGCATAGACTTTCTCGTCAGTTTTACGCGTGTAGCTTCCTTTTATCGTAGCACTATTTTAGCAGTTTTTTTCTGTGAGCATGAGTTTTCTTGTGGTAGTGGCTGTTCTACCTCGGTGCAATACGGCTGATACGTAGACGATTTATCAAGAAAGCAGCAAAAATACCCAATATGCTACCGCGTAATGTGCTTCTGGCATAAGTATAATTTATTTATTCGATCATCCTATTTATTTTTGCATTTGCGACAGGACGTGTGTTTTCATTGCCCCGTAAAATGCAGTTCATGGGCGAAGATTTCCTTTTCCTAAAGGATTCAAGCTTCACGCAAGTCAAAGAGAGCATTTTTTTACGCTGTCGATTGCCTTAACTCGGAGGTTCTGAATAGGTTTGTATATTTATTATTTCCAGTCTCACTGCTTACCTGGCATTACACTGAACTGTTTTAAGGTGTCACACAAAAAACCGAAGTTACGAGGACAAAATCATTGTTATAGGAAGACTTGAAATTTAATAAGCGAGTTACGAAAAATTCTTCTTTTGTATGTTTAATTTTCTTTTAAGTTTTCGTTAGTATTATTATTAGTTTCAGGGCTGTCTATTAATTTACTCCATTAGTCAGTTTTGTGTTTATTTTCTGTGGTGTAGTATTTTGTTTTAATTGGAAACCATATTACAGTTATTATTTTGGAATAATTTTATTAGAGTAAATATACTTCTACAAATATACATGAAATTGCAGAAGCGATACACAAAAAGTTAAAATTTTCACTTTTTGCTATTTTTAAAAATACTTTATATATAAAATTATTCTCTCTCTCTCTTTCTCTTTCTTTCTCTATGTCTCTCTGCCTGTCTCTCTCTCTAACTCTCTCAGTTATTCATTATTTCGAAAACAGTTCAGAAGTTAAGAAATTCACAAGGATTTGTAGGATAGGCTGTGACTTTGGTAGGGTGAATAATGAAGCTATTAACTTCTGGTCCTAGTTTATGGCTACAAAAATTCAGTTGGCCGCTCCTAACTACCATACTTTGTTGCCACACTTTCAGTGTTTGCTTTCAGTGCCTGGCTCCTCTTCTTTGAGCGGGAGTTTTTTCTCCATCACTCTTGCAGTTTACATTGTTCTCGAGAAAAACACACCAGACATCTTGCAAGGAAAGTGTGTTCGTACTTGAAACTCTACAGCTTATAGAAGCCCATTCATCCTTTATGAGAAGACCATTTACACGATTGGAATTTATTATCCGTAAAGCATACATAGTTCTCGTGGTGTCATTGTTCACAACGACGAAATGTAAATTTCACTATTTTAACGAATTTAAGTTAATGTTACTCACTCGTATCGAAACAACACAAGCTCGTTTGCGATTTGTAAATTACAAACACATTCAAATTTGGGAACAACAATGAATTTAAAATAGTTTCACTGTTACCGAACGGATGACAATATTAAGGTAACATATTATGTTTACATATTTCTCTCTCTTAACCAAGAGTTTAGAGCAAATTTTAAACTATATTCAGTAATACGTTTCAAACCGAGTTTGTTCATGCTATATATTACTTACAGAGCAGAAAGAATGCTTTGGGTGGATTTTCTTAGGTAAATTTCAATCTTTAATATCGGAAAATCTCACTAAGTACCTTAATAATAGCCGTCCTATTTCACCCACATTAAATTAATACATCTGTTAACCTGCAATATAAAATGGAACAGTTAAGTCTGATCCAAATTGTTGAACTTGATTGTAGGTGTGTTGAAACGGCTCCACTTGAATAATTACAGTTCTACTGACAGTAGAAGCTAGGAATGTTGCAGATTTTCGTGAGTAGATAATAGCTCAATAACTGAATAAAAAGTAAAATAATTCGACTTATTGAAATCTCTGATTCAGATTTAATGTGTAAAGTAAAAAAAATATAGGTATATAGTATTATTTTCTAAATATATAATGAACTAGTAATAAAATTCACATGACAATCTGGAATAAAATAGTCTCCAATTCCTAAACTGAATAAAAATTTGTTGCATGAATTTAAATTCTTCCATTAAAATTAATGTTTCATTTTAATTATAGCTAATTTAATATAATGCGTTATTTTACTTGCGTCACACAGTCTACGATATTTAATTAATTGACATTAACATTTCAGGTAGCATTCGATTTATTGATTTAATTACTTGAAAGCTGTTCCCCTACTTCACAAAGACTTAAATTTAATAACAGTTATGTTTAAAAAATCTCGAAAAATTTTTAAAATTTCTATAAATATCTCAAAACTTAACTTGTGAAGCAGTACGTTTTTAAGGTGGTATGTGCTCGCACGAGCTGAATAGTTGTTAAACATTTCGGCTTTTAATTGTAATGCCTTGCATAAATACTATGTATAAAAAAGAGGGTTAAAATTAAAAAGTAAAATTATCTGATTGACATGCGTGTATGTGTAAGAGCGATTGCATGTGTGTGAACTCGCTATTGTATACAAAATTCCTTTTATGCAGCCCCACGACAAGAACTTGGGATATTTGTGAGATCAGGTGAACGAGCAGGCCATACTAAATATAAGCGCCGGTCATACTCTTCCCTGTCAGTCTCTCAATGACAGTAATATTCTGGCGATATGTTGTGAAAATGTTTGTGTATTCCTCACGTTCGGGAAGTCACTGGTTCAAATACAGCTGTCTGTATCGTATACTCTTTATCCAAAATGGTTTTACATTCCTGTTCCATATGAACTATGATGCATATTCTTAATATGTACATCAATCCGTCACCCTTTAAAGCAAATATTTTAAGATTATCTCTCCCAAAAGTAAAACTAGAATAAATATATATACAATTTACGTGCATATTTTTTCCTTGGACATTACTTGCGTATTTAATTGTCTATAGCTATGGAACAACCTGAATTGTCATGCTGCATTTTGTGGCAAATATATATACATTGCCAAAGGAATTTTTTTTTAAAGTCGAGGGATGGGTTGCGGTGGCTGAGCTCTTAGACTGCTCGCCTCCCATCAAGGTAAACCGGGTTCAATCGCTGGCCGGGTCACTCCCGGATTTTCGCAAGTGGGATTCGTGGAGGATGATGCCGCTGGTCCGTTGGTTTCTCTCTTGGATCTCCCATTTTACCCATCCTTACATTCCAGCACTGCATCATTCTTATCTTATTTCACCTTCATTGGCTCGCAAGACCTAGTTGTTAAGAGCCACCCAAATTTCTCAAATCAACTTAACTAGAGGGAAAGGATGACGTGTCAACCATCAGAAAGACATGATGAGCTACAATACAGTATACTAAATTTAGTTTGAAAGGAATATGAGAAAATGTCACAGTCTTGCACTGGTGTTATTTTCTCTTTTATGGTCGTTGTCAAGTGATTGTGGTTCACACCGTATTGTGTTCCGTTCGAATGGTTTTATATTTACGATCGAGCATTCCATTTCAAAATCTGCCTTATCTCTACAAAATATTGACGTTATAACTCCCTTATATTCTAAAATTCATTTTCAAACACAAAAGTTGTATTTCTAGTCCCCATTTTTTTAACTTCTACCATGTAATAAAAAAATATAGACAAAACACAAAACATTTTATATCAAATAAAATTTTTTGTAAGCCGTTTTATTTAGTTTATAAAACGTTTCTGAACATCTCTTGCATGTCTTAAACTTAAAAATTTTTAAATTAAACAAATGGTGGAATTAGATAAATTTGCTTGAAAGTTTTAAACATCAAGGGAGTCATCAAGGAAACATTCCATCACCCGTAGAGTAAGTTAAGTCTTTTTGACACTTTAAACGTATTCCTATAATTAAGACTAATTTGATTATAGAGAATGGTTAAAGTTCCAAACATAAAAGGGATTAAGTTTTCTCGAGAGTAAATAAAATGGCTTGATACCTCCTGTGAGCTATATTATTCCCAATTATAGACGCGAGACAAAATTAACGCGTAAGAAGAAATAATTTCACGTTTCTAACAGTTTTATCTGCATAATGTTAGTCCACGTTCACAAACAAAAAAAAATCGAATGATAAAACCTTACACAGATGTACTAGAATGAGTAGAATGAACAAAATAATACATTGGTTTTCCTTGTTTATACCGAGAAAGCGTCGTCGTAATAGCGTTGAAATGGACTACACTTTGTTCGCCAAATAACTTACAATCGCAATAATTATCATCGGTTGTAATTCAGTGTTCACGTTTAAAAGTTATTGGAGTAGGGAGGAAGGGGATGGACACACTTTCCAGACCGACAAGGTGATTGCATAAACGGAAAATAGGCTAAAAAAGAGAGCAATTACATTATTGCTTTTCAGAGACAAAATTGTTATTTTAAAATATTTTAACAAACAAAATATTGTTCAAGAATTTTAATGAGGGTGTCTCGAAACTCCAAAACGCCATTCATTGATTCACAAACCTCCAAGAAACCAGATGATTGTTGTGCTTATGGATGAGAAGAGACGTAGATAGGATGCCTTGGCTTCCGGGCCAAGACAGTAATCATGACAATGGCCACGAAAGCATACAAACATCTACGTAGATCGGAGCGGCAATCTTTGGGTAGAGATGGACAATCATTTTAAAAGTTTAATTTTGCCATGAATCTCCCACAACAACGAATGAACTCTTAGGCCTGACCTAGTGTCAGTAATTCTGGGACTAAAGTAAGGCACCTGTTACACGAGCTGTGAAATTTTCACAACGGGCACACGTAAACGATTTGTTTTGAAATAAACCTCTCGAATACCTCATAATCTAACGTTATATCTGAACGAGAAGTAAAAATATTTTGATCACCTGCGTGTATGTTTATATACAGATTTTTTTTTTAAACTTTGCACAGTGTACGATTCAAGGCAACAGGCAACGAATTGAGTCTTTTACAAGAGAGAAGCTATGTCCGTAAATGCGCGTTTTGACCACCATGAGGCGTAAAAAACTTTACAACGCTTCTGACCTAGGACGTTTTTAAAGGCGGTCGCCTACCTGCCACTAGAAATGCTTTGCAGCATGTGTTTGAACGATGCGTTTTTTTTACGAAACTATGAAATGTGCCCCCAGTATGTTTACCTAAGTAGAGCAAGTACATTCCAGACGATGACGGAATGGTGCTTTCAAGACATCTGGCTTAAAACGGCTCTTTTTACCCTGCTATAGCTCAAAATATACGAACTCGATACATGCGAAACTACGATAGAGGTATGCATCGGACTTTCTACAGAGTCACGTGAAATAAAATAATAGGGTCACCACGTAAAATCACGATCAAGTAAATTGCCGACGAAACAACTGCATGCGAGTTGAGCGCCTTGCGCATAGATACGAGACCACTTTACATACACCTGTCGGCGTCGCCCAAGCATACCTCCCACTAGGCTACCGCCTTAACCATAAATTTAATCAGACACCTCCTCCAACCCAACAAGAGCATGAATTACAAAAGGAGTTAGGATTGTCGACCTCCAATTTCATTACAAAGCGTGCATCGGCAGTGCAGAGATCGGTGCAATACGTCTAAGGCACCTGGTGACGTACTTAGTATTTCAACCTGTGCGTGGATTCGTGCTATAAGAAGTTCTTCATTATTACTGGGGTCTAGTACAGTATATTCTCCATACTACCCCAAACAAAATAGTCAAGGTTTACCCAACTTTGTCGCTCAAGTACTTACGCGTATTCATTTCTGAATCCAAAAAATATATTTACGTAAATATCCAGTGCAACTGGGGGCCACGGTGGTGTAGTGGTTAGACTATTCCCCTCCCACCTATGTGAACCGGGTTCGATTCCCTGCAGGGCCGCTCCCAGATTTTCTCATGTGGTAATCGTGCCAGACGATGCCACTTATCTGTGGATTTTCTCAGGTATCACCCTTTTTCCCCACCCTAGCATTCCGACGCTACTCTATTATCACTTCAGTTCACCCCATCGGCTCTCAAGATCTCGATGTTTAAGAGCAGCCCAAACATCTTCACACTAGCACAACTTCCTTACTAAATTCTAACAACTCATTGAGAATGAGTGCTCATGAATAAAATTGCCGTTAATAATTCTAAAATGAAATGTACCAATTTCCAATTAAACCTAACTGAGTTTACATTCACTCTGTTGTGACGAGCACTGTGCGGCGTTGTGTATTTCGCGGAAATAATATAAATGATCGACGTCGAGCGCTTCTATCTGTCAGCTACAGGTGCGAAGACCCTCGGATTTACCCATCGAAAGCATCCTACATTCGGTATTGATTGATAATGTGTTCTCTGTTTTGCAACCGATCAGGCTCCTGCGGAAAAGCCCAAAACTTCCATACTAAAAAGAAAAAATCTAGTTACTTTGTAGCTGTACGCACAGGAGACGAAATTTATCGCTAATAATTTTTTTCAAGAGGAAATCAATGATATATCTAAACATGGCGTGAATATATGGGGCCACAATAAGATGCCAATGCGTAATTTAGAACGCAAAAAATTTGTTATTACCATTTTTAAAATAAAGCTTAATTTCCAAGTAAGAATATGTTTTAATCTTGCTTGTGACAGACATTAAAATATTATAAATATTGTGCTCCATTCTTGCTTACGAGCTAGCTTCCATGCCTACTCCATGCTCGCGGATGCCTGATTCCAGTCCGTAATGCCATGAGCGGAGAAATGATTAAAGCTAGCCAAACTAAGTTGAAGTACGGAATTCGAGTAACAGTTTAATCAGGGTGTTATACCCGGTTCGTCATACACAAACTTTAAAAACGCAGACACCGCGAAGTATACCAACTGCAATTTTATAAACTTGAAAACCGAATAGTTCAGAATAGTTCAGAGAACGTCGGAGCAAATGTCAATCGAGTGTCAGATGTGGTAGTGCGAGAAGTGTGACGAGGCCTGCGTTAAAAGCGGCGCAATAGAAGTTAGACCGGTGCCGCGAGCAGCAGCTCGTTTCGAGTGAGTGAAGTGATCTGGGCGGCTCTTAACACCGAGGTCTTGAGAGCCGATGAGGGTGAGGCGAGGTGAGTATGGAGCCGCGCCGGAATGCAAAGGCGAGTGAACGGGAGATCCCCGAGGAAACCCGCCGACCAGCGGCATCGTCCGGTACGATTCCCGCATGCAAAAATCCGGGAGCGTCCACGCCGGGAATCGAACCCGATTCGCCTAGGTGGAGTTCATTTCGAGTTGTCGAGCGATCGCACCATCCAGTCATGATGAGTCATCTATACAGATTTACATCTTATAACTACATCTACTCTATTCAATTCCTATCACATACGGTCATTAAACTCAAGGCCACCAAACCAGGCATATTAAATTGTAAACGTATAAATTACTATCATAGTACATAATCGTTTTATACAAACTGCTTAGTTCATAACATAGATTATTCTCTCTCTCCGTAAATTTTAGTTATCATTCTTAACCTCTCAAAAACGCACAAACATAAAGAAAAGCACAGATATCCAGAAAAACAACACGTATTATAGAATTTCAAAGCTACCAACCTCAACAAAACAATAACACTACTGGTTTTAGAATAAAACAAATCCTCATAATTAAATCACGAGGGTCCAGCGTAAACAAGACGACCACCAGTCTGGCTCTGCCATAAACACAGCGACAAATTAATAGAACATATAATTTCAATAATAACCAACTATTTGCGTCAGATATAATGTAAGCGTTTAAAAAATATTAATATGTACTTGAAAAGTTATTGTCAATATTTGTGCTCCAAAAATAAACCTTTAAATTCAAATGCAGTTCACAACCTATTCTCTTTAAGTGCACCTAAATAGTCGCATAACTAAGTACTAAAATTTATTTATTGACATTTCATTTGTGTTCCTTTGTGTTATTCATTTTGATACTTTTTATTTCACGAACACGTGTAACCACGTCAGCAGACAGCGTGCCTCAACATTACTAGAAGGAGTAGGGGCCGCGGTGGTATAATGGTCAGACTACTCGCCTCCCACGTAGGCGAACCGATTCGTGGCGGGTTCGCTCCCAGATTTTTGCACGTGGAAATCGTGTCGGATGATGCCGCTAATCGGCGGGTTTTTCTCAGGAATCTCCCGTTTCCCCCTCTCTTGCATTCCGGCACTGCTACATTTCCAACTCGCTTTGCCTTCACTGGCTCTCAAGACCTTGATGGTAAAAGTCGCCCAAATACCTCCCCTCCACCACCATATCACGAGGAGTATCACTTGTCAAGTTGAATGTTTGGGAGAGAAAATATTTTATTTGTTTTATACACTACGAATGCGCTCCCAAAAAAAAAATTGTCTATTTAATAACAACGTGTTTTTATTGCACGTTCAAACGGCCATTCTTAAAATAATTTGAAAGTCAATTATTGTTTAAAAATTTGATTTATATAAACGATATAACCTTCCTACTGACAACATCAGAAAGAACAACAAAATAACATCGTTTTATAAGTGTACTGTATGAAAACCACCCCTCCGAAAGTACATGATCGTTAAGAGAAAATATATATAAATTAAGCTGAAGTCATAACTTTGCATGAGTAATTACGAGAAGTTTTTATTAATAAGAAATGCTGCACATTATATTTCTGAAGTTTTTTCCCTACCATTTGATACGTCCTTTTTCACGAGAGTTTATTCCCACATTATTAAGTCGAACTTTCTCTTGTAATAGAAAAATAATGAAATATGGTATTTGTGATTAAAGCGCATTCTCAATTCGCGTCCTACCAAGCATTATCCGTGACTTATTGCAAGAATTGTCTCCGGGAATTTTATTTTCTGCCACAAAATATGAGTAATTATTGTTTTCATATACGGCAAGTTCATTTGAATTCAGCTCTCACAACTAGGTTGTTTCTCACAACCAACGAAGAAAACGGAATAACTGTGACAAGCGTAAATGGCGAGGCCACAATTGTATAATTATTAATTTATAAAGTTGTGATATTTTAAGTAATGTTGTTAGTTGTATACAGAGTCATCCTTCAGAGAAGTCTATATAATATGCATTTATAAATAAATTTGTTCCTGCGGGAAGGATTACAGACGTTGTAGGCGGGGCTTAGAAGGACCGCCTCTGTGGTTGGCTCTGAGAAGACAGCCGTGGGGTATCCTCGGGTCAACCCGAGTGGCAAGTAGGTAGCTGTGGTCACCATGACGAGGCAGAAGTGATAGTAGAGTGACGGGGTTGGGGGTGCTGGCCTTCGAAAGGCCTGTATATATTATTAAGTTAACCTCGGAATATGACTACTGAACACTCGCGAGAGGCCAGAGAAACATTTTAAATGCTGAAGGCCCATTGTGGAGAGCTTGCTTGAAGCAATTAAACGCTCCGAAACAAGTTTTGGGGCCCATAAGTATGATTTTGGTTACTTTTAGTCATGGTTTTTTCATCATATATTCCTCATTACTCTCCCTGAGCTAACTAGCACTGTGTAATTCATAGTGATTTATTGGAATGCAAAATTAAGTTTTAATGTTCGGCGTGTTACATAACTTTCAAGAGCAATATTTATTACTTCTAGCTTGATTTCTTAATGGGTGCCACGCAAGATGCCAACAAACTATGTCACTTCAATTATGTTACGAAATTTATACTTCACCAGATAGTATATACATTATGATTTGATCATAATTTTAAATTAATGATTCTGAGTAATTCTATAATTATTGGCGTCCGCGTGCCACTATGTAAGTGCAGTTGTTATAATTATTATTATTGGAGGTGGGGATATGTGGCAAAATAATCGTAGTGCAATAAAGAGTCACATATCCTATGCATCCCTTGCACATCTAAGTTTTTCATTTACTGATGTTCGTATTCTATTTGACTTCCAAGTCTGTTATTTACAGCACGTGTTGCTTGGAAAAAATTTATATGTTGTTCATTAAAAACAATACCTGCACACTCTTCTCGCATGAATCACAGTCAGAATTAATTAAATGTTTGGGAGTGAGCAATTTTAAAGCGCTGTCGCAGTTACTGTGAAGCATCCTGTAAAACAACTCTGCTAGCTTCTCCGTGTCCATTTGATTACTTTTCATCGTTATTAATTCGAAGTATATAATACAAGGTTTCACAATATCATCGGAAACAAAAGCTATACGCAACTCAGCCACAATAAATAAAAATATATAAGGTTAATCATTGAGGTGAATTTCTCGTCAATTGCAAAAACTCTCAACTAAAAACATTTATTAAAATTTTTTCCTACATTTTAGAACACTCTAATGACCTGTATCAGAGTAGGTACTTAAGAAGTCACTTATAAGAACTATAAATTACGGAGTAGTCGTTTTTAACGTAGCCCATTATGGTGAAAACTGTTAATGCGAGGACACGGCACTTTCGGTCCGCAACCACCTCACCACCAGATCTTCTCTATATTTCTCATTGTTGCACTCTACCAATTCTCAAGCCTGTCTGGCTCTATACGTCACC
The DNA here is from genome assembly GCA_002778355.1 of Clitarchus hookeri. NCBI lineage: Eukaryota > Metazoa > Arthropoda > Insecta > Phasmatodea > Phasmatidae > Clitarchus > Clitarchus hookeri. The sequence goes on along the minus strand of NQII01005153.1, from coordinate 98,473 downwards.
TCTCGTTAGTGATACTGGACCATAATTCTTTTACATGTATTAAAAAACTTTGTTTATTTTTAATTGCATGATTTTATATTTGGTTGCAATGGTGTATGCAGTCTACGCACGTTTCCAGTTTGGTTATATCTGTATAGTGGTAGAATATTACATATACGAAATTAGTGGGAGTAGTTAAGTCCGGTTTCCACACTGATTCACTAGATTTTGACGAGTGAGTCCGAAGAGAACTCTTCCACCTGCGGCTGGCCTACATCTCGTCGAAGACCAAATATCATTAAAACCCATTTTCCGTGTTCGCGTGTGCCAGAGGCATTAAAACTAGGACAGCCTTGTGGCCAGCAAAGTAGTTAATTATTTTCGCTTGGCAAACGCACTCAATCAGTTTAGTGGGCTGCAAGTTTGATTATTTTGCGCCTTAATGCTCCCACTTACCTACCTATGTTTTCTGCGTTAAGGCCGAGAAGCTTGGGAGATATAAGGTCGACACTGCCACGGGCATAAAGTGCCCCATCGCCGGTAAGTGCAAGGCTCTTAACTGGCGCGCAGTGTTCTCGTCGCACCGCGTGTACCTATGGGATTTTCAGCGGTGACACTATTATTATATTGGTGGAAAGTATACAGAAAGTTTAAGTTCAGGGTCTTTGAAAAATTTTGTATGTATTTGAAGCGTATATTTTGAAATGCAGTACTTTAAAAAATCAGTTTTTAGACATCTTAGAGTGCTACGAAATGGTGTTTCTAATGTGCGTAACGTTTTGAAAGCACTCAACATCCCTCGTCTGAAGTGTATGTTCTTTTCGTAGAGCAGCACATTGGACGCAATTTTAATATTTTCGTAGAGAAACGAGTATTTCAAACACTGAGCGACACATTTAAAGCGCCAGGTAGGCGGGAGCCTTAATAGGACTATGCACGAAAACATTTTCTGTGAAATCGTTGTTTGCGTGAATACGCGTATCTCGGTAAATAAATGTTCTGGATATATACGACTTTTTGCCAATATCGCAAATTTAAAGCTTGCGTATGCAGTTTCCTTACGCGGTAAGAGAATAGTACACATGTACAAACGTATTTTAATCTGTGGTCTTCCATCGTGTATAACAAAGTTCCACTGTTACATATCTAATAAGTACAGTAGATCATTTTGACGGAGACACTGCACGCTCTGCGCGTAGGAGCGATGAGGCGCTAGAGGTGTGTGTTACTGTCTCCCGTATCGTTCTCTCGCTTCTTGACGTTGGACTCGTAGCTACAAAGTCTCCTTAAGGCTGTTACCTGCCGGGAGATCATTTGGCGTATCAGAAGCACGGCAGTGATAAGAGCTACACTGAAACGCGCATCAAGTGAGCCATCGCCGCTACTCGCATGGCTCTGAACTGGCGTGCAGTATTTTCGTAAAGATGCGTGTGGCATCGGGACTTTAAGTGGTGACCCTATAATAATATAAATTGATAATTTGCAGCAAAGTTCAACACAGGATCCTACCGTAGTCCCGCTCGTGTCCTGGTAGTATATTTTAGATGATAAGTCATAAAAATAGGTTTACAGTGACGTTTTCGATTTTTTCAGCGTGCGTAACGTCTTTAAAGTGACATTTCGTCCTCGTATATGGTATGTTTTCTTCCCGTAGGTAAACATATTGATGGCACGTTTGATAGGTTCGACAAAACACGCTTATAACGTTCTGCAAAGTAGTAAAACTACCAGGTAGGTGACTGCCTCAAGAGGCTGTATCATCCCTTATAAATAAATTATTAGTTTTAGTGACATAACATAANACGCTTATAACGTTCTGCAAAGTAGTAAAACTACCAGGTAGGTGACTGCCTCAAGAGGCTGTATCATCCCTTATAAAGAAATTATTAGTTTTAGTGACATAACATGAGTCAGTGTCATTAGTGAAAGTGCTTTCTTATTGAAGCATTATATTTCATGTTTCTGTGCTAATTTTGATACGTGATAGGTACAAATACGTGGTCCTTAGTTGTCATTAAAAGGTAAAAATTCATGTATGCATAAATTGTGTATTAAGTTAATTTGTGCTTATATATGCGTAAGTTGTTCATAATTATGTCTTTAATGATGAATAACGTAATTAGCTAAGCTTCCATTGTTGCATTTTTCAATAAATTCTCCTAAATTTGAAACAGGAAGAAACAAATAAAAACTTCAGAATGGCGGGTAACACGGGCTCTTAAGAGAATTTACATGGCCTACGAGTTCAGTTTTTTTTTAGACACCGTTTTCTGGAGAAGACTTAATCTCTCTTTACTTTACTCAGAATTCCGGATAACGTTCATATCCAAAAACTTAGCGTTTAATTTCTATGAAAGACAGTAGAAGCATTTATGACACCGCCATTTTTAACATCGTAGTCTGACACATTTAATCATGAAAGTTTACATTCACTACTCTAGCATTAATGGTGTGCACAATTTGGTACATGATAGTTGGAATGTTCCATTGTACCATTAGATGGGAATCGGTTGATTGGTCCTCGAGATATGGCATAAAACCTCCATAATTTTAATATGACGATCTTCATAAATGGAGGACAAAAATGTAATGTAGTTGATCATTCAATGGTTGTTTACTGCCAATATACAAAATTAAGTTGAAATAGATTACATAGCTTCGTAGTAACAGGACACAAAAATAAAATGGTTTTATAGCCGCCATTCTGAAAATAAGTGTGTCATATTAAATAAATGCATATCTTAATATGGCCTACCACAGCATATCTTCGCCAAAATTTGTAAGAATTGGTTGATTGTTTCCCGATATATGGAATAAAAACTTTATTTTTATTGGTGGNTATCTTCGCCAAAATTTGTAAGAATTGGTTGATTGTTTCCCGATATATGGAATAAAAACTTTATTTTTATTGGTGGGGATATCATACAAAATGACATAGAAATGAGGCTCTGCAAATAAATATTTGAATGTTGCCATAGGCATTGCCAGCATACAAAAATAAGTTCGAATTTGTTTCGTTGATAATGCACTGAGCTAAAATATTAATATAGCCACCATTTTTAAATAAGCGCCTGACCTATTTAAAACATACCAATTTCACCACATACTGTGGTACTATTTGTTTGCCAAATTTGGCAGGAATCTGTCAACAGTTTCCCGAGATATGACATAAAAACTTTATTTATTCGTATGTTGCTCTTTTACAAAATGGAGGACGAAAGATGTTCCATGTAGATACAGTTTATAGTTGTAATATCTACTACCAGAACCCTAAGTTAAGTTGGAACCGATGACATGGTTTCGACGATATAACATTTTAAGTTAAAAATGTCTGTATGGACGTAATTTTGAAAATAAATGCCTGATATGCTTAAAACATGTAACTTAACATAATTTGCATTTAAACAACTTGTTTGCCAACTTTTGTAGAACTTGGTTAATTTGTTAACGAGATATGCCACAGTAACTTTATTTATTCGTATGGCACAATCTTTTAAAATGGCTCATAAAAGTGGTTATGTGTAGGCAGATATAATGGTTGTACAAGATACTTTAAGTATACAAAATTTNCTAAAATGGCTCATAAAAGTGGTTATGTGTAGGCAGATATAATGGTTGTACAAGATACTTTAAGTATACAAAATTTGGTGGAAATTGTTTAAATGGTATGGTATATAAAACAAATAAACTTAAAGAATGTGTATGGTCATCATTTAGAAACTAAGTACCCAATAGAGTTCAAGCACGTACGTTTACTTCGCTTATCATATTATTACCTGCATGCCAAATTTGGTGAAATGGGTTTAATAGTTAATGTTTAATAGTCAGGGTTAAATAGTTAAATGTAAAACCTTTATTTCTTCATTTAATGCTATTTTCCAAAACGGAAGGCCAACACCTATATCCATTTCCAAATTTAATGATCATTTGATGCTCTGCCGGAATACAAAATTTGGTTTAAATATGTTGAATTTTTTCCGATATAATACATGTCACCCCAAATTTTAAAATGACCGCAATTTTGAAAGTATGTCCCCAACGAGGCGGAAATTTTTTTAAGTCAAGTGTCCTTACTAAGGATTATATGTTTACCAAGTTTGGTGAAATTCGGTTCTCCGCGTAAAAAAATTGAAAAGTAGGGACACACACACAGACTCATAAACAAACACACACTTACTCACAGAAAAGAAAGTGATCTCATAAGCCTTTCTTTCCTTCGGAAAGCAGGTTACATGTTGTAACTTTAGTGGCTGAAAATAAATAATTTATTAAAACGACTTGTAAACAAGAAGTTACTAAAAACTAATGCGTCTAATTTCAGCTACATGGGTGCAAATAAATTTCAGTGAAGTTCTTAAAAGCTTAGATGTTAGGTAGTTGTTAACGTTTCATTGACAGCAATATCATTAGAGGTGAAACCAGAAACAACTGAAACAGTGACAAGATAATTAAAATACACGAGCGACTTCCCACAAGATTCGAATTAAGAAAAATTCGTAAAATTAAGCTAGCTTACAATCTACTGCTTCATGTAGGTAGGATTTCGAGCAAAAACTTCGGATGTAATCAGTCTAATGTTTTGAAAGATAGGATTCACTGACCTGAAATATTTACATTGCCATAATTTTGAAAATATGTGTCTGATCCGCTAAAAACACCTAAGTTTACATAACCTACCATAACGCCACTTGTGTGAAAATTTGGTTGAAATTTGTTGATTGGTCACCGATATATGGCATAGAAACCTCATTTTATTAAACGAGGTTATCTTATATAATTGTTAAAACGAGTCTCTGTGCACGTTGTTTCTAATAGATTCTGTCAGTATACATTTTTTAACTGAATTCGTTAACTTGTGGAATAGAAATGCAAAACATATCTTAATATTTACATGGTTACAGTTTTGAAAATCATTGTTTGACTCTTTTAAAACATGCCACTTTACTTAGCCTTCTGTAGGTGAGAAATATTTTGTGGAAATTAGTTTAAATATTCCGGCAATATGGCAAAATGTTCTATTTACTCGCCTTACACTACTTCGAAAAATATCCAGCAAAAGAGTATATCTCTCTATGCATAAATTGTGCTTATAATTAATCATTTTTAAGCACAAAATTTTATTGGATTTTGTCGAAATATTTCATAGATATAAAAAGTAATCTAAATTATTTATATAAACCCCATTAAAACATGCCAGCTGCAAATAACATATGTTAAATTACATATCCTTCTGTAGCAATACATTTTGTGTGGACACATTTGATGGTTGTAATATATACTGCTAGCATGTAAATTTTCTTTAGATTTGATTACATGGTTTTGATGGTATAACATACAAAACTAGAATAGCTAATTCGCCGCCATTTTGAAAATAATAGTTTGATATACCTGAAACATATCAGGTAACATTACCCACCGCAGTAAAATTGTTTAGCATATTTGGCAGGATTGGGTAAATTGTTTCTAAAGATATGTCATGAAATTTTTATTTATTCGTGTCTCACTATATTAGAAAATGGAGGACAAAATGCTCCTTGTAGACACATCTAATGTTCGTTATATATACTCCCAACATTCAAAGTTTATTTGGAATTGTTTACATAGTTTTGAATATATAGCATACCATGCTAAAATATCTAAGTGAACAAGATTTCAAAAATAAGTGTCTGGCGTACTAGAAGCATATTTGTACATTTCAACTGCTGCAGTACTACTAGATTGCAATCTTTTGTAGGAATCTGTAATTTTTTTCCCAAGATGTTACACAAAAATGTTGTTAGTTCATGTAGCGCTATCGTACAAAATGGAGGACAAAAGTGGTTTTTGTTTGTGTAGTATGATATTTGTAATATATGCTTACAAGATACAAAATTTGGTTGACATTGATGAAATGGTATGGTAGTAAAACAAAATAAACCTTAAATATTTGTATGGCCACCATTTGGAAAAAGAGTGCCTTATAAAACTTAATTACTTATATTTACCTTGCCTATCATAGTATTATTTACGTACCAAATTTTTTTTCGAAAACTGGTTGAGTAGTTTGTCAGATATAACATAAAAAATTTTTTTAATATAGCGCAATTTTTTAAAATGGCTGATTAACAACAATATTAACCACTGAATTCAATGTTTTCACATTGCACTGTCAGCATACAAAATGTGGTTTAACTCGGTTGAATGGTTTCCGAGATATGACATATCACCCCAAATTTTTTAATGGCCGCCATTTTTTTCGTAAGTGCCTGGAGTGGTCGAAAACTATAAAAGTCAGGTGTCCTTACTTTAGTACTCGTATGTGTACAGTGTTTGGTGAAATTCAGTTTACGCATTAAAAAATGTAAAGGGGTGACACACACACGCACATAAACACACAGCCACACATACAGGAAAGTGATCTCATAAACGTTTCTTTCCTTCAGAAAGTAGGCTTAAAACTACAGAAAAATCCCCGCTCAAAAATTGTTTCTCTCGCTCAGTAAAAGGTGAACATGAAAATTCTTCTAACCATACGTCTTCTGGTGATAGTCCAAATGAAGTTTTAATAAACTATGAAGAAACTGATGACACACAATGCAGTTTTTTGCTTACATACAGATAATTAAATCGTTGCCGGCGTAGAAAAATTACCTAGTCGTGCTGTAATTCGGAAATAGTAAGGAACGGTAATACTTTGTAAACAATTTCATAACAAAATGTACGTATATCATAAAACTAACTTTGCTGTACCTTGATATTATTGTGAATCCTTAGGTTGGACGCCCTAGCTGTCTTCATGAGCATAACTAATGTTATAATTACAAGGGAAAGTGAAATAAATAAATGTAATAAAGACGTTATGGAATATATGCAGTCAGAATGCTACTTCTACGCTGAGGAAAAAGTTGTGTTGAATAAAACACAGTTTGTTTGACGCAATTAAATTAAATGTCGATATAGGGGAAATAAAATATTTTGTTATTGAAAACAAATTATTTTGATGTTCTTATTTGGTTGCCCCTAAATTAGAGATTTATTTGGTGGAAATATTTTGTACGTACATTAAACAGTTTCAGTTAATACAAAAAAAAAAAAAATTAAATCGCAACCAAGTTTTGAACCCCAACCAGTTGCACCCGAACGCTAGCCCGTTGTCGTTTGAAGCTACTACTGGCGAAATAAGAATGTTTTTAAATAAATACATTTAAAATAGAGAGCAACATAGATAAATAAATATTTCAAATATACAGCTTTAATTTTTCGTTTTCTGTTGTACTTTTTTTAATTATACCATTATTAAGCGTCAATAAAGATAGGCTGCTAACACTCTTACTATCTTAATTGTCAGAAAAATTTAAAATAAACTATGGAGCTGTATTTATAAACGAATGTATTATAATAAGTGGCCAAGGAAATATATAAAGTTGATTAAACTTTTTATGTTTTTTACCATCTTTTTTTTTCACTACAACACAAAGATATTGTCTAGTCAAGTACGTATTTCGTTAAATGAGCAAAATAAATACTGCTGCTTCTTTTAAAGTTTGGTTTACTCAGCAAAATATTTCGTTGGGGCTACTTAATAAATGTTTGGCTCTTTACAAACAAGTATTTTATTTGTTTGAACGAACCTTTTTCTCAGTGTACTTATAGGGATTGGTGAAATCGATATTTCATCATGCTATTGCAAAAAGAATTTCCAGCCTAAAGCGTGCTGTATCTATATGAATAACAACATAAACTGTCGTTGCAGGCTTGAGAAGTTTTCAACACGTGTCCTAAAGAAAGTATCACGTCGTTAAGCCTATCGCCGTCCGAGAGCTATTCACAGGTGTCTAGTGCATATCAGGATGGGAGAGGTGTGAGTTAGATTGCTGCGCACATCGATAGCCCTATCGAATGACCTAGCGTGTATTTTTGCAATCGTTCCAATTGTCGTAAAACTTAGCCAAAAAGTTTTCGGTTTTCTGAATGTTGTTCCTTGGTGGTTGTCTTGCGAACACATTTATTTCAAATAATTTCTTACGTGGCACAAAAAAGTTACAATTTAATGGCGTTATAAATAACTCCACTATTACCGCTGNTCAGTATACATTTTTTAACTGAATTCGTTAACTTGTGGAATAGAAATGCAAAACATATCTTAATATTTACATGGTTTCAGTTTTGAAAATCATTGTTTGACTCTTTTAAAACATGCCACTTTACTTAGCCTTCTGTAGGTGAGAAATATTTTGTGGTAATTAGTTTAAATATTCCGGCAATATGGCAAAATGTTCTATTTACTCGCCTTACACTACTTCGAAAAATATCAAGCAAAAGAGTATATCTCTCTATGCATAAATTGTGCTTATAATTAATCATTTTTAAGCACAAAATTTTATTGGATTTTGTCGAAATATTTCATAGATATAAAAAGTAATCTAAATTATTTATATAAACCCCATTAAAACATGCCAGCTGCAAATAACATATGTTAAATTACATATCCTTCTGTAGCAATACATTTTGTGTGGACACATTTGATGGTTGTAATATATACTGCTAGCATGTAAATTTTCTTTAGATTTGATTACATGGTTTTGATGGTATAACATACAAAACTAGAATAGCTAATTCGCCGCCATTTTGAAAATAATAGTTTGATATACCTGAAACATATCAGGTAACATTACCCACCGCAGTAAAATTGTTTAGCATATTTGGCAGGATTGGGTAAATTGTATCTAAAGATATGTCATGAAATTTTTCTTTATTCGTGTCTCACTATATTAGAAAATGGAGGACAAAATGCTCCTTGTAGACACATCTAATGTTCGTTATATATACTCCCAACATTCAAAGTTTATTTGGAATTGTTTACATAGTTTTGAATATATAGCATACCATGCTAAAATAACTAAGTGAACAAGATTTCAAAAATAAGTGTCTGGCATACTAGAAGCATATTTGTACATTTCAACTGCTGCAGTACTACTAGATTTCAATCTTTTGTAGGAATCTGTAATTTCTTTCCCAAGATGTTACACAAAAATGGTGTTAGTTCATGTAGCGCTATCGTACAAAATGGAGGACAAAAGTGGTTGTTGTTTGTTTAGTATGATATTTGTAATTTATGCTTACAAGATACAAAATTTGGTTGACATTGATGAAATTGTATGGTAGTTAAACCAAATAAACCTAAAATATTTGTATGGCCACCATTTGGAAAATGAGTGCCTTATAAAACTTAATTATTTTTATATTTACCTTGCCTATCATAGTATTATTTACGTACAAAATTTTTTTTCGAAAACTGGTTGAGTAGTTTGTCAGATATAACATAAAATATTTTTTTAATACAGCGCAATTTTTTAAAATGGATGATTAGCAACAATATTAACCACAGAATTCAATGTTTTCACATTGCACTGTCAGCATAAAAAATGTTGTTTAACTCGGTTGAATGGTTTCCGAGATATGACATATCGACCCAAATTTTTTTAATGGCCACCATTTTTTGCGTAAGTGCCTGGAGTGGTCGAAAACTATAAAAGTCAGGTGTCCTTACTTTAGTACTCGTATGTGTACAATGTTTGGTGAAATTCAGTTTACGTATAAAAANAATGTTTGGTGAAATTCAGTTTACGTATAAAAAAATTTAAAGGGGTGACACACACACACGCACATAAACACACAGCCACACTCACAGTCACACAGACAGGAAAGTGATGTCATAAACGTTTCTTTCCTTCAGAAAGTAGGCTTAAAACTACAGAAAAATCTCCGCTCAAAAATTGTTTCTCTCGCTCAGCAAAAGGTGAACATGAAAATTCTTCTAACCATACGTCTTCTGGTGATAGTCCAAATGAAGTTTTAATAAACTATGAAGAAACTGATGACACACAATGCAGTTTTTTGCTTACATACAGATAATTAAATCGTTGCTGGCGTAGAAAAATAACCTAGTCGTGCTGTAATTCGGAAATAGTAAGGAACGGTAATACTTTGTAAACAATTTCATAACAAAATGTACGTNTACCTAGTCGTGCTGTAATTCGGAAATAGTAAGGAACGGTAATACTTTGTAAACAATTTCATAACAAAATGTACGTATATCATAAAACTAACTTTGCTGTACCTTGATATTATTGTGAATCCTTAGGTTGGACGCCCTAGCTGTCTTCATGAGCATAACTAATGTTATAATTACAAGGGAAAGTGAAATAAATAAATGTAATAAAGACGTTATGGAATATATGCAGTCAGAATGCTACTTCTACGCTGAGGAAAAAGTTGTGTTGAATAAAACACAGTTTGTTTGACGCAATTAAATTAAATGTCGATATAGGGGAAATAAAATATTTTGTTATTGAAAACAAATTATTTTGATGTTCTTATTTGGTTGCCCCTAAATNGTCGATATAGGGGAAATAAAATATTTTGTTATTGAAAACAAATTATTTTGATGTTCTTATTTGGTTGCCCCTAAATGTGAAATTTATTTGGTGGAAATATTTTGTACGTACGTTAAACAGTTTCAGTTAATACAAAAAAAAAAAAAATGAAATCGCAACCAAGTTTTGCTCCCTAACCAGTTGCACCCGAACGCTAACCCGTTGTCGGTTGAAGCTACTACTGGCGAAATAAGAATGTTTTCAAATAAATACATTTAAAATAGAGAGCAACATAGATAAATAAATATTTCAAATATACAGCTTTAATTTTTCGTTTTNCAAATAAATACATTTAAAATAGAGAGCAACATAGATAAATAAATATTTCAAATATACAGCTTTAATTTTTCGTTTTCTGTTGTACTTTTTTTAATTATACCATTATTAAGCGTCAATAAAGATAGGCTGCTAACACTCTTACTATCTTAATTGTCAGAAAAATTTAAAATAAACTATGGAGCTGTATTTATAAACGAATGTATTATAATAAGTGGCCCAGGAAATATATAAAGTTGATTAAACTTTTTATGTTTTTTACCATCTTTTTTTTTCACTATAACACAAAGATTNACTACAACACAAAGATATTGTCTAGTCAAGTACGTATTTCGTTAAATGAGCAAAATAAATACTGCTGCTTCTTTTAAAGTTTGGTTTACTCAGCAAAATATTTCGTTGGGGCTACTTAATCAATGTTTGGCTCTTTACAAACAAGTATTTTATTTGTTTGAACGAACCTTTTTCTCAGTGTACTTATAGGGATTGGTGAAATCGATATTTCATCATGCTATTGCAAAAAGAATTTCCAGCCTAAAGCGCGCTGTCTCTATATGAATGACAACATAAACTGTCGTTGCAGGCTTGAGAAGTTTTCAACACGTGTCCTAAAGAAAGTATCACGTCGTTAAGCCTATCGCCGTCCGAGAGCTATTCACAGGTGTCTAGGACATATCAGGATGGGAGAGGTGTGAGTGAGATTGCCGCGCACATCGATAGCCCTATCGAATGACCTAGCGTGTATTTTTGCAATCGTGCCAATTGTCGTAAAACTTAGCAAAAAAGTTTTCTGTTTTCTGAATGTTGTTCCTTGGTGGTTGTCTTGTGAACACATTTCTTTCAAATAATTTCTTACGTGGCACAAAAAAGTTACAATTTAATGGCGTTATAAATAACTCCACAATTACCGCTGAACCTACTAAATTATTTCTAACTAACATTTAAAAATTATTTGGTACACATGCTCTTGCTAAGTTTGTCTACGTAAGGTTTCATCTACCACTTGTATGTATTATAACGTTCACAATTTTTACCGATCATTTATGTTACCATGCAACACTTTTATGATGGGACGTAAATCGCACAAAGCAAACTATTACAGAAGTGTATATATGGCGACTTTGGTACAGGATTTAAGGAGTAGGAACATGAGTTTTGCGCCATCTTGGTAGGTGCGGCTGGCAGCCGTGTTTGTCAACGGCCTGGGACGGCCATGTTATCGACAAATCGCTCCCAAAACCACTTCCGAAATTAATTATTTTGCCCAAAAATAACATTTTTAAACAAAAAAAAAAAATGTAAAAATTAGGAAAGGGGATTTGAAGCTCCTCGAAATAAGAGCAGAAAAATCTTCAGTCGAGCAAGAGGATTAGAGGGTCTTAGCGGAAGCAGGAGCACGAGAGTAGGATTTATGACTCCGAGCCAGGTCAAGCGAATCGGGGAGGATCAACGGACCTGGCTCCCTCCTCCGACCCGAATTCTATACCTACTATGTCTATACCCCGCTACCACCACCCTCCCCTTCTCCAAAACTATCACCCCCACCTACATCACAAACACCAACCCCCTCGCCAACCCACTCACCCCACCTCCTCCTAGCCTAAAAATTGAGGAACATATAGTGTTTACCTTACACACTCACCCCCACCCCTCCTGTCCTCACGCCAAATTAATCATTACATAACAGAAATTATCGCTCCCCCATACTAATCATTGGTATGTGCCCATTGGCAAATAAATTACCACTTTAACACATATTTTACCAGATTTTGTCACTAGACTGTGCTAGTTATTACTTTTTTAGCATCTTACACCAGAAAGCTCCCATGTCGTCCATTTCCAAACTTTTTTTTTGTCGACGAGACTCTCTTCAATACCTGGAGCATAATTAATCTCTTCTATATTTTAAGGCCGAACTTTAAAAAAATTAATTAAACATAACATATTTAATATATATAATTTACAAATGTGTACATACATACAGTTCATTGCAATGATTTTTGAAGGCAAGACGAGAACTGCACATTAATTTGTAAGTTTGAATGGCTTACATTTATCCCTAGCTTTGAATGGTCAATCTAAACGAGCGTTCAACCTGAACCCTTAGTCAACATTTCTTCTTCCTCGCGACATACCTTTTGTATATTATCCTCTACACTCTTTTAGATGTCATATACATTATAGATTGTTGCATTCCGAGTCTTGAATGCCCTTCTACAATGTTCTTCCAGGTTCGGTTCTGGTTTCGAGTAGTTCCATTATAACCACATATTATATATTAGAGACCCGCGGTTTTCCAACTCTTCTGTAAGTTGGTTTATTACATTATTTTTCATGGCTATCAGAAACGTGCAAATATATTTCGGCGTGCCCAGCGAATTATTTTTGACATAAGTTTTTAGACTACCATGGGAAGCCGATTCCTTTAACACGAATCCATTAGCATAAGGTTTGCCTAGAACATGAACAGGTTTTAGAGCTGGAGGTTTACACTGTTTGACATGCTGACGATATGCCCGACGACACTCTTATTCTTCATAGTTCGTTTTAATATAACTCTTAAATTCACGCCCACACTTATGACAGACAAGAGTCAAATAAGCCCATCCTGTCTTCTTCGTGCATTTACCACTCTTCTCGTGCCTACATGCATTACTACTTTTACTGTAAGTATCACCATAGTAACGACACAATCAACCCGATATCGACAGTGAATTGTCCATACCATCCCCATGCACATCCTCATGTACCGATAGTAGCACCATTGCATCATCGCTTTGTACTAAATAGCGATGGCATGTTTACGTCATTGCACACAGCAGTACTTATAAGTCCATCACAGGTTTGTGGCGACTACCATACATCTTTTTGTTTTGCTGGTGGAGGAACAAGTCCTATGCATATTTTAGAATGTCTGTGTAGATTGTCAGTACGAGCAGACAGTCGAAAACACTTCTCACACCTATATGCAGCGAGATACAGGTTAATTTTACATTGATGCTTTTGGTGTCGTCCAACATTGCTGTTATTTGCAAAGGCTTTATCACAGTACATGCGTCGAAGTCTTGACACTGTTTACTTGGATCGCGATACCGATAGAGCTGTTGTAGGTGGCCCACCCGAAGAAGTCGATGGAGATGCTACCCACCCCAAGAAGTCAGTGACGCTGCTGGTACAACACACAAAGAAGTCAAAGGCACTGCTCGTACAACACACGAAGAAGTCGATGGCACTTCTGGTACCACACACGACGAATTCGATGGCACTGCTGGTACTACACACGAAGAAGTCGATGGCTTCGCCAGTACCATGTCCGAATAAATCGATGGCACAGCCAGAGATCCTAATAGCTCCGGAATGTCCGAAGACATCACAGAGGCAAAATATGTCGTCGACTCTACAAGTTAAAAGAGACGATCCGCACCTCTACTGTTTCGTTTATGAACTGGAAATCCCCCAAGTGTGCACTCTCCTATATTCACACCAATCACCTTTGCATACCCCCTCACTCTCTCTATACAAACCTTCTTTTGTACGCTCCACAACTCCCACCATCACCTCTATGCTCCTCCTCACACCTCACACAATCCCACCAAAACATCTATGCCCACACAAGCTTAATCATACAAACACCTCTATGCATCTCTCTTGCTAAACATAATCCCACTCCTCACCCACTGCCCCCTATCACCAGCACCACTACCCTAAAAATCTTACTCCCTGTTTAAAACCCAATTCAATCAGTACGAACCCCTGCAGGTTTCGCCCTATATCAGTTTTATCCCAATACATAAATAGGTTAAGTAGCATTAGAAGTATGTGGATATTTTTTGGGCTCCTTAAAGGAAAAATGTTAGTCCAATGAGTTAAGGTAAAAAAATATTTACATGGCTTTATACACAAAATTTATTATACACATGAATACATTAACACCATAGTACACAAATAATATTCTGTCTCTGATCAGGTTTTTTTAATTGTTCTTTGGAAACGATTATCGGGTGATTTCTTGTCTAGTCGCAGGCAGCAGATTCATGGTCCAAGGACAAAGAACTCCATTTGCCGAGCAGTTGTGCGTTCCTCCACACTCGTGTCCAATTAGCTTCTGGCCTGTCGCAGATGTGCAGCTGCTGGACGTCAAAAAGTTTCGTCAGTTTTCTCAGCGAAGTACAGCCGTACTAGAACTGCATATCGATGAGTTCAACTTCATTTTTGCCCAAATCGCTCAGCAATTATTTATGCTCGGGTCCCGCTATGTAAACAGGTCCTTGCGGAAAATGCATCAGCTAGTCGCACAGCAAGTTTCCCACTTGTAGGTACAGAATCTTGCCTTCGACCCCATCCAGGCTGTGGTGGTACTTGTTCAGCCAATCGTTATTCTTCTTGCTTTTCTCGTCCAATGGTTTCGACGAATAACGGGGGCAGAAGGAGCGCATGCGCGTTTTGCTATCGTCGTCACAGGAGACAACAATCTCCTGGAGCACATAGCTGCTCTGGCTGTGGAAGCCTTGCAGATTACAGTACATCTTGCTACTGTCTATGCTTGAAGCCGACTTAACAGATATCGCTTACGGCTCATCATATTTGTACCTTCGGAGGCATTCACGAAAGTATATTGATGACTTTGTCTCGACAATTGTACGATGCGAGTCGGTCATGAATTATCAGGCAGAAAGTGTACGTGCGTGGGTGTGTATTTCCAAGTGTAGTGATTCAATCGAGCAGTCGATCACATTCGAACTGATATGCTTGTCCTGTTTACTCATACTGAACACCATGAGCGGGACCAAACTCTTGAAGGTAGCTAGGCTCAGTATCGGGGATTGGGTGCACCCATAATATGCATATTGGAATTGAGCATACATATGATATGCCAGCATGTACTGACAATTTTCAAATTTCATGTTCATGTCCACGTACGAATAGCTTTCACTATTCAAATACATTCACATTTTCTATTTCACATGTGTTGAACTGTGAATGGCTAACACTCACATTATGCTTACTTCAGGTCTGTAGCCCAACTATGATGTACCTAAGTTTCTCTGTGGCAAAGCTTGAGTTCACCATCCAGTTGATACACTGTCTTGCAGGCAATCTGGGGTATGTCTCAAGACTCCTCGAGACGATATTGGTGATTTCGGTAGTACTCAGCTGAATGTGAGGCAGCACCCTTTCGATAGACTGTAGCTTCAGTTTCACTGTCTCCAGGTTTTCCCCCATACTCAAGATGCCATCTGTGTGCATATTAGCTATGAACAGTACCAGTTCCTGCTTCGAATTGATGATAATTTATTTGTAGTCTTTGGCGAATTCCAGCAACATCGCTAGAGGAAAGCAGACCTCGAATTTCCCTCCAGGGTAGACAGGAACACTGTAGTCATCCTAATCCCCCAGCCAGCCATCTTGGCCACAGACAGCTCGTTCGAAATGAGCGAGAGGTAAATTTTATCGCGGTAATTATGCCGACATCTCTCGTCCTGTCTTCCTCGACACAATTGAGCCAATATGCCATGCGATCGATGAGGTGGAGAATACTGTTGGTCGTTATTTCTGCCAATGCTGTATTGGATCAATTTTCTTTTTCAGTGTCCCCCTGAATCGCAGGAATGACTGACAATGAAGCGTGCAGATATCTTGGTGTTTGACCACTGTCCGAACCTCCGATGGCAACGTGTATGGTCCGATCACGACTAGCTGGTATGCATGAAGTTCCACTTTCGGGCTGCTGTCTTCAAAAACGACCGGCTCATTGATGATAATGTAATATTCCATTACGATGGATCTCGAAGCCAAGACTGCGAAGGAAAATCTCGTTGTCACATGNAATATCTCGTTGTCACATTTTAACACCTTGGTGACCTGTGGCATACTGATGTTTTGTTTGATGCACTGCTTTGTTTTTTTGCTTCTGGTCGCCTTAAAACTTTTTTCTATTTTCTCAAATTCAAGTATAGTGTGATTTATTCATTTAGAATGTTCACCAACTCTCCACACTGATCGACGATCATTACAACCACTTCGTGTGCTCTTTTTGCGACTACCAGAATGTAAATTATGCTTTGCGGTGCCACGACCAATTTATAACCTGGATTGACCATCATTGCGATGGAATTCGTTTTCGTAAGGTTGATATCTTCGCTGCATCTTATGATATTTTTAAGAGTATCGGAATTTCCAGGTAGTTCGAATTCTATGTCGGGAGAGAGAAAATCCTCGATGTACCTTGCAATGTTGNGAATTCTATGTCGGGAGATGTACCTTGCAATGTTTTCTAATATGTATGAGCCTCGTGGGAAACACTGCCACTTTTCACGAGATACATCCTGCAGTTTTTTATTGATCTTCGGTATCGCATTGTAGGCTTGAAAATTGACCAAACGTATGCACCACTCTCCCTTCAAGTCAAGTGGAGGAAAGTGTACTGCACACAGCTCGGAGCTACGAACCGCCAAGTTAAATGTTATCGAAATGACTGATGATTTCCGTTCCATGTATAGCAATTTTATTCATTTACTTGTACGAACGAGCAAGGAAGCTAAGATACATATTTTCCCAGTTCCATGTGTTAGGCATCGGCTCCATCTCATAGTTGTAAGCAATTTTGCAATTTTTAGGTACCTCCACAGTTCGTGTGGTGGATGCAAATTACTGAAACTATCGTAGTAGTCTGCACGTTTTCCATGTTTAACATGAGTTTCCCAGTGTGTGCAGGGCCCGGCTGTCGTGTCCAGGTTGATTATGGCACATTCATCATGTTGGGGTTTAGGTTGTAAAGAATCTTGCACGAACACTCCATGAAAATAAGGTATCTTCAATATGGATGCAAAGAGTTCCAAATCCCCATTTTTGAGCTTTAGTTTCATCAGAGATTTCATTATTACCTCTTCCTGCTGTGTCCCTTTTGCAGACCTCCTCATCCCATTGGATGAGGAGGTGTGCATCTTTTTAACCATAGCATTAGCTTCATATTTGCATTATGTATTTTGGCCTCTATCACTTAATTCCGTTCGTTCGATGTTGCATTAACTTCTCGGACGATACAGCTCGTGGCTCATATTAGGACCCGAAAGCCCTGGGTGCTAGCAAAAGTTGTGGAAAAAATCTGCCAGTAGATGTTTTCTTGGCCTAGCAGAATATTCTTCTCTTTGTCACTACTTTTTGTTTCACTTGTACCTTTCTCTTGCTCTCTGCGCCTGTTACCATTTTAATTTGTGCCTTCATCTTGCTCTTACCTCCCATTCCCATCTTGACTTTGGCTTTCATCAAGTTGGAAATGCCCCACGCTGCTATTTTTTTTCCTGAGCTCAGTATTTGAATATTTTCTTATCTTGTTGGCCTTCTGTGGAAGTATCTTGTCAGCCTTCTGCTGAGTTTGTATATCGTTGTTTAGGGAGTAAGCGATCTCGTGTTACTTGCACAGCTTGTCCAGTGCATTGATTCCCATATCGCCGCATGCCAACATCTTAGCTATGTTCGTTCCTGGCCCGCAGAACTTGTATCCAGGAATGTGCAGCTCGATTGGTAGTTTGTTGATCAGCGTATCGACGATCCCACTTCCAGATATGGTCTTACGTCTTCGATAAATCACGGTGAACTGATCTAAAAACTTATAATTTGGCTCACTTTTATACATTTTGGTTTCAATATCATTGTATGCTTGGAACAGTATGGACATATAGTGCTAATGAAGCATCTGCTTTGTCGTTTCTGTGGTAAAGAATTTGCAACTTTCCACAATTTGCAATTGCATGAAGCAACGACATGTAGGATGAAAACTTCAAGTATGACATTTCAGTGTAAACTTTGTAAACATCGGTTTACTTAAAAGGATATTTTGTAGAAGCATTCGAAAATTTGCAGCACTGTTTATCTGCAACCACAAACACTGCATGAACTTCCTGTTTTGCAATCAGCTCCGCACACTCTGCAAATCAGCCCGCAAGCTTTGCATGCACCAACAACCATTAACATTACTCCTGAAGATGAAGCTGTCCCCCACATATCACGACATGGAAGCCTATTTCCGAATACAATACGATGCTTCATCAAAGGACCATAAGATTGTGGGAAAACGTGCCATACTTAGCCTGCTGGAAGAAGAGAATGGTTTTCGAATCGAGAATGTATACCTGTATTCCAAATCACTCCAGTAACCGAAATACCAACGACTGGCATGAGTACTGCAAGTCATACATGGTGTGGGTTATTTTCCTTGCAGCGATAAAGAAGCTGTCGTGTCACCGAACGAAGCATTGCCAAACGCCTTTATTTTCGACAATGTGACATATGAGAATCGAATTAGCATCCAACGGTTCTTTAGTATGGGATGGCATGAGAACATCGACTGCATGTATCTCGGTCAGACTTATTCGCACATACCCATACAACGGCTTCGCGATAATTCTCACATGTTGGTGCTGTTTCGCATGGACGATATGAATTTGCAACATGTGTATGACGACCACATCTATATGGACATCACAGTATAGGATTTCAAGAGCCTGTGTTCTTTGTGCTGGAAAGACAAGTATGGATATTTGGTGATCGTAAAAGTTTGGCCTCTATGTAATGTCAGTTTCCAACATGGATTGTATATGTTCATCGTCGACCGTCGAGAATGAGTTACAACATATCGAAATTCGGGCAGAGTATCTTCAAGCCACAGCCTGACATAGACGAAGATGGAGGTTGTCTTGTACAAAGAAATGTGAGAACTTGCGATGCTGGTAGAAGAATAATTCGAAATGTTGGCGAAACCGAACGATCCGAAGATGCTGCTACTAAACATTTTGTCTTCGATACTGGTAAAGGCTTCATCTCGGAATTATGCAATGCGTTGACTGATCAGAGCCAATTATTTCGCATTTACTTGTCTGAGCTTGGGGTGAAGATGGATCGTGTGAAGACTGAGATCTTTCGCGATTTGATGGCAATGGACGAGCACAGAACGAGTGTTCAAAGGGTAATTACCGACATACTGAATGTGGCATCCGACAAAAATGACGAATATATAAAGGGGCTTTAAGATTCCATAGAGCACACATTCGCTGCCTCGATTTCTTGCCTTTCCCCAAAAACACCTGGAAAACATCGACTAAACCTTTAAAAGAGAGCAAAAGGAACAATTTTAATTCAGTACAATGCCGGACATTGCTAGCGAATTGCATCGAGGGATACAGTCGGCTCGTTCGAAGTATTTGTTCGCCAAGAGAACTAAACTTTCGCGCGACCTTATAAAAATAGAAATCTTTAAGCCCATTACTCGCTGTATCGATGTACTTAGAGAGAGCTACTGAGTGCCCGTAGTCGTGAAGAACGAAGTCGACGATACTGCTGAGCCTATGAAGAAAAGTAAACATGATATACAAACAGATCTGGATGAAGGATCGGATGTGGGTTAGGCACACAAAAAAAGGAATGGAAAAAACCCACAAATCTAATGCTCTGGATGGATGGTACCTACAATCTTACATATCTTGTAACAACAATACGATGTACGGTGTATACCGGCATAATGATAAATGGTTCCTTATTGCTGAAGAAATAGACTTTCTACCTGGTGGGAAAAATCCTAGTAGGCGATTACAAGACATCTGGTACCCCCAGGCTTTACGAAATTCTATTTCGCAAGGAGCCCAGGGAGTTTACCTGAATCCCACCTGCTGGAATACAAGATGTTGCTCGAACTCACGCACACACGTTACCAAGACAACCATCCCGAAACCTGTGTTTATAAGCACGAAGATAACGGAAAAGTCGACATTTCGCAGACCTCTTCAGTGGCTTAGCAATGAAAAGTGGGGACGGTCTGAAAATGATCGACTGTTACAATAACACCGACTATGTGTTTTGGGACGATCCGAACGAATTGATGGATAGACTACGACTACTGGTCGCTTCGCAAAGCGTTGGAAATTACTCGCATACCAATGAGATTATATCCTTAGTCGAAAAACTGAAGGAGAAAGGATGCATACGATGGGTCGGATGGGAATCGCCCATGAACTGTATGTGGCCACCAGGTGCAACTACTGCCATCGCAAGATCATGATTTGTGGGATGAACTGCCTGTTTCAAGCCAACCTCGTAGAGATGATACTGTATGCTCGGGTCAACAAGGCCTACAAATACATGTTGAGAGTCATCGATGCCTACAGCAAATTCGCCTGGGCCAGGTCGGTCAAGTCGAAGAAAATGTTTGTCATCACCAAAGCCATGGCACATGTGTTGCGCGAAGGACGCATCGCGATCAATTTGTGAACTGACCAGGGCAAGGCATTCTAGAATACAATGTTGAAAGCCCTGATGATGAAACACAACATAAATCATTATTCCATTTACAGCAATATCAAAGCATATATCGTCGAAATGTTCAACAGGACTCTGAAGGGCAGGTTGTGGAGGAATTTCGCAGCGAATAGCAGCTACAAGACGCTTAAGATACTGGCGAAACTCGTCCGCGAGTATAATTCTACCCTTAATTTTACCACTCGCATGAAGCACGACGATCATAAGGACGACTCCCTGGTTCGTGCCGTGTGTGTCGTTCCGAATAGGAAGGACCCACGCAAGACTAAAGCCAAAATCGGTGACCTAGTGCTAATCTCCAAACAGAAAGGCGTCTTCAAGATAGGATTCACAGCGAATTGGGACCCCGAACTGTCTAGTGTGCGACTGATACGCAACTATGCTCCGAGGACCTACTATCTCAAAGATATGAGCAACGTGCCCATCCATGGCAGTTTCTACTCCGAGAAGATCCAGCCTATGTAGTTTTCAGACATGTATTTGTTCGAGAAGGTGCTGAAACGTCGTAATGGAAGGCGTACATCAAGTGGTGGGGTTTTCCTACCAGGTGCAATTCCTAGGTCGCTGAAGGGGATATCGAGAAGTAAACTCGCAGTGGAAGAGGACAATGTGTATAAAGACTTTTATTAAAGGGCTTGCGTGATTCCTCATGTGGTACATTGCCGAATAAAATGAGTTTTTTAAATTGTTGTGTTTTGTTTATTTTTTAAAATATTGACATAAAAAAATTATACAGATTAATTATACTCGATGTTTGGAATAGAGTCTGGTCGACAAAAAAAGTTTGGAAATGGATGACATGGGATCTCTCTGGTGGTAGATCTAAAAAAAGAAACAACGAGCACAATCTACAGTGCCCAAAATTTTCAAAATATGTTTTAAAGTCGTAAATTTATGGCCAATGGGCATATACCATTGATTGGAATGGGGAGCGATAATTTCCGTTATATAAGGGCAATGATTAATTAGTGAATGGAGAGGGTGGCGGACCGATTGTGTGAGGAAAAAGCTATATGTCCCTCTATTTTTAGAACTTTTAGGAGCAGGGGGAGGAGGGGTGAGTGGGTTGGTGATGGTTTTGGTGTTTGTCAGGGAGTGAGTGATGTGGGTGGTGAAGGATGGAAAGGGTAGGTGTAGGTGGTAAGGGGTGCTGGGCTGGTGAGTGGCGGTGAGGGTGGTGGGTGATTCTGAAGGGCGTGGGAGATGTTAAGGGGCGCAGGTAGCGGTTTGTCGACGTGGTAGGTGCAGGATTAAGGTGGGAGGAGGGGGCCAGGTCCGCTGATCCTCCACGCTACTCTTGCCCTCCCCGAATCATCCTCTCCTGCTCCGAGGATCAAGTGGCTCATGCCGCTAATAGCCTATAATCCCCTTGTTCGACTGAGGATTTTTCTGTTGTTGCTTCGAAGAGCTTCAAATCCGCTTTGCTAATTTTTTTTTCTGGAAATATTTTGCTAAAAAAAGTGATTTTTGGACAAAATCATTAATTTCGGAAATTGTTTTTGCAGTGAAACAGGCAATTTTGTCGATAACATGGCCGTCCCAGTCCACCGACCAACATGGCCGCCAGCCGCGCCTACCAAGATGGCGAAAAGCTCCTGTTCCTACTCCTGAAATCCTGCACCAAAGTCGCTAAATATATATATATGGGATTTATAACAGTTAAATAAAAACTGTTCTACATAAGTTACCTTCTGTTAAAACTTATCTCCAAACAATTATTTGCAACAGCTCCAGGATCCATAAATTCGCCATACCAATTTCCATCCTTCATTAGGCTAATTGATATTTATGATATTTAACTCGCGCCAGACGGCCGATTTGAACATATTACACTANCTGCACATGTAAAAAACAGTGAAAACTTTGTATATTCTTCCTGTGTGTTTCAAATTACTTACATGCAAATTTATCCCCTACTGTGTCCTGTGCCTTGCTTTGAGGAGTACCATATCAATAAATCTACATGAAAGTCTGCACACGTAATAACCTGCACACACAAATCTGCACATGTAATAGCCTGTATATACTTTATATATAGTTTATGTGTTAGAAATAAGTTAATAATAATAAATTNTAGCCTGTATATACTTTATATATAGTTTATGTGTTAGAAATAAGTTAATAATAATAAATTAAATTTAAAAAAATTTACATTTTTTTTACACTTTTTGGGTAAAAAAAAAATGAAAAAAATCCCGTAGCGAAAGAGTTAAGATACTGGCGAAACTCGTCCGCGAGTTTAATTCTACCCTTAATTTTACCACTCGCATGATGCACGACGATCTTAAGGACGACTCCCTGGTTCGTGCCGTGTATGTCGTTCCGAATAGGAAGGACCCACGCAAGACTAAAGCCAAAATCGGTGACCTAGTGCTAATCTCCAAACAGAAAGGCGTCTTCAAGATAGGATTCACAGCGAATTGGGACCCCGAACTGTCTAGTGTGCGACTTATACGCAACTATTCTCCGAGGACCTACTTACTATATCGAAGATATGAGCAACGTGCCCATCCATGGCAGTTTCTACTCCGAGAAGATCCAGCCTACGCAGTTTTCAGACATGTATTTGTTCGAGAAGGTGCTGAAACGTCGTAATGGAAGGCGTACATCAAGTGGTGGGGTTTTCCTACCAGGTGAAATTCCTGGGTCGCTGAAGGGGATATCGAGAAGTAAACTCACAGAGAAAGAGGACAATGTATATAAAGACTTTTATTAAAGGGCTTACGTGATTCCTCATGTGGTACATTGCCGAATAAAATGAGTTTTTTAAATTGTTGTGTTTTGTTTATTATTTAAAATATTACCATAAAAAAAATATACAGATTAATTATACTCGATGTTTGGAATAGTGTCTGGTCGACAAAAAAAAGTTTGGAAATGGACGACATGGGATCTCTCTGGTGGTAGATGCTAAAAAAAAGAAACAACGAGCACAATCTACAGTGCCCAAAATTTTCAAAATATGTTTTAAAGTTGTACATTTGTGGCCAATGGGCATATACCATTGATTGGAATGGGGAGCGATAATTTCCGTTATATAAGGGCAATGATTAATTAGTGAATGGAGAGGGTGGCGGGGCGATTGTGTGAGGAAAGAGCTATATGTGTCTCTATTTTTAGAACTTTTAGCAGCAGGGGGAGGAGGGGTGAGTGGGTTGGTGATGGTTTTGGTGTTTGTCAGGGAGTGAGTGATGTGGGTGGTGAAGGATGGAAAGGGTAGGTGTAGGTGGTAAGGGGTGCTGGGCTGGTGAGTGGCGGTGAGGGTGGTGGGTGATTCTGAAGGGCGTGGGAGATGTTAAGGGGCGCAGGTAGCGGTTTGTCGACGTGGTAGGTGCAGGATTAAGGTGGGAGGAGGGGGCCAGGTCCGCTGATCCTCCACGCTACTCTTGCCCTCCCCGAATCATCCTCTCCTGCTCCGAGGATTAAGTGGCTCATGCCGCTAAGAGCCTATAATCCCCTTGTTCGACTAAGAATTTTTCTGTTGTTGCTTCGAAGAGCTTCATATCCGCTTTGCTAATTTTTTTTCTGGAAATATTTTGCTAAAAAAAGTGATTTTTGGACAAAATAATTAATTTCGGAAATTGTTTTTGCAGTGAAACAGACAATTTTGTCGATAACATGGCCGTCCCAGTCCGCCGACCAACATGGCCGCCAGCCGCGCCCACTAAGATGGCGAAAAGCTCTTGTTCCTACTCCTGAAATCCTGCACCAAAGTCGCTATATATATATAGGATTTATAACAGTTAAATAAAAACTGTTCTACATAAGTTACCTTCTGTTAAAACTTATCTCTAAACAATTATTTGCAACAGCTCCAGGATCCATAAATTCGCCATACCAATTGCCATCCTTCATTAGGCTAATTGATATTTATGATATTTAACTCGCGCCAGACGGCCGATTTGAACATATTACACTAGGTTACACAAAGAAAAGTTATCATTACACACCATTATTTTAGTACAGTTACACTAATAAAATCAAAGGGAAATATTTCACAAAATAACACGTTTATTTCAGTTGGTTTAATTTATACGTTTAAACAAATTTTCCTCCCGAGATTGCAGAAATTTTATGTAACATAATTAATTTTATAAAATTTTTATTTTTTATGTAAATTATTTTGTTTACCGGTGATAAAATTATAATTTTACTATTGGCATATAAGGTACATATAATTTAAAGTAATATTAACCACATGAAATGTAGATTTATACTTATCTGCGGGCCATGAGGTGGAGTTATTAAATCGTGTGGGAATGGCCATTCTTGACGCGTTGTGTAAGCTCGCCATGAAGTAAGTAATCCTATGGAGGAGAGCTTGAATTATAAACAGCGTACAGGTTTATCGCCTGGCCGTGATAGACGATTCAGGCGCTTCAACGCACACAGAGCGGACGGAGCCTGTTCAAACATCACGGTGAAACGATGGGATATATATGGGCCGGTCGCACAGCTTGATCATATTCAAGTTTACTCTATCTCTGGTATTTCGATTACTAAATATATTACACTCTACTTATTCATCACTTTGAAAATCCTCATTGTAAATATGGAAGACCGACCGAATGAAAGACGCGTGGTTGCATAAACCATTTTGTCAATATATGCCTACAATGACAATATATTGTGGTGATAAATTTAAATTTTCGGAAAATATCAAACAGTTTTGCGATTGCTACTTAAATACTTTAATTATTTGCACATAAATTATTGTATAGAAAATATACTTAAAAAATATTTAGTCCAGAACAAAATGTTTTGTCCAGAACAAAATGTTTTGTGAAGTGAAAAATGAATACCATTTATTAAGGAAATATTTGTGCAAACATCACCTAGATGAATTAAAATTGTATATTATAGTAATCCCCTCTCTATCCGTGAATGAATATCAGTAAATAATCACAATGGCAGTAAAAAAAATAAAGTAACAGTATTTCTCGTGCTAAATGTACGGTCACGCAAGTCAAGAAGAACATTAAACCTCTATCTACACGTTTTGTTATTTTTTTCAATCTTGTGATTTACTGTACCATTAAACTTGCAATTTTTACGTTGATTCGCTAGTAGAATGTTATATTTTTCTCTACAATACGCATATTTGGGGACTTATGTGATCAATCATGTTAGTAATAGGTTGTTTGTATTCGTAATATTACCTCAAAATTAACCGTTTTGAATGATCATATACACCTATTAAAGCTCGACGAATCGAAACGCCGAGAGTCAACTTTTAATATTCTGTGCTTTAAAATAATGCCCTTACTTTCAAAACAAAAAAATCAAAGGAAATTTTTTTTTAAATTAATGACAATACGTCTGATAATATATAACAACTAACAGTAACACTTGTTGCACATTCTGAGAACATGAATTACGTACTTCTCTTTGTTTTCGAAATCATTTTATATTTTCATCTCTCATGAATGACAACGAATTTATGTGTTCTTTGGAAGAGATTTACGATGGGGATAAGTGATTGAATGAATAGTTACAGTTACAAATATACGCCATTTAAGACCTATATTGCCACAGAGAATCAAGAAGATGACAAACACACTGAAAACATCACAAGATTTGTTGTCATGAACTGAAATTTGATATATATATATGATTCCACCGGGAATTAAGTGAGTTTTTTTACAAACGTAGGAGACAAGAACAGGGCAAAAAGCCAAACGAACGAACAACGAAAACATAGTACAGAGCTACGCATAATATCTTGGTCGGCAAAACGAAGAAAATGCAGACTAACACTGAAGCATAGACATAGGTGAACGAAATGAATGAAACCACGAAANATATACTTCTCTTTGTTTTCGAAATCATTTTATATTTTCATCTCTCATGAATGACAACGAATTTATGTGTTCTTTGGAAGAGATTTACGATGGGGATAAGTGATTAAATGAATAGTTACAGTTACAAATATACGCCATTTTAGACCTATATTGCCACAGAGAATCAAGAAGATGACAAACACACTGAAAACATCCCAAGATTTGTTGTCGTGAACTGACATTTGATATATATATATATATATATATATATATATATATATATATATATATATGATTCCACCGGGAATTAAGTGAGTTTTTTTACAAACGTAGGAGACAAGAACAGGGCAAAAAGCCAAACGAACGAACAGCGAAAACAGAGTACAGAGCTACGCATTATATCTTGGACGGCACAACGAATGAAACGCAGACTAACACTGAAGCTTAGACATATGTGAACAAAACTGAACGAAACCACGAAAAGAATACAGAATAACACAGAGAGTTTTCTTGGGCAATTAGAAGTGACCTTTCCGGAACAGGCACGTGATCCCGGTTTCAAGTAGACTAAAGTAAGCCTGGACAAAAAAATGTTTTATAGTCGTCGCTCATTCTCCACGCACAGCCAGTGAGAGTGGAGCACCCTCCTGATTGTAATAGTGGGTGTTATAGGATACTGTATTCATGCTGTGGTTTTTTTTTGCAGCTAGTTTATGATACACGTTTCGTTCTCTTTTACACCAATTTATTAACATGTTTAATTTCTTGAAATTTTCTTGACTAAATAAATTTCGTTAGTATTTTCCTTGTATGCCAAGACACGTAAATGTAAGGAAGGTTCCCGTTGATGTATGTTTTATATGTTAAATGACCATGACATGTAAACTCAGTACAGTTCACACAATCTGGTTCTTTTACTAACTGAGCTTAAAAAATATGGTCTGTCATTCTGCATTTGTCTTATTACCGGAATAAATACCAGTTCCCGAAACGTCACCAGTGATCAAACAAGAAAATTCTCTTTGCTGTTTTGTGCTCTTTTCGTAGTAATTTTGGTTATTCATCGTTTTTTTTTGCATTTTTTTTTGTAAAATTTTTGAATACATTTATTACGGAATTAATTTTATATTTCCAATGTTGAATGTTTTGTACATCAGATCTTGCCTTGTTTTCAGTGTATGTATTTGTCATCCTCTATGATTTCTGTGGAAAAAATAGGCCTTAAAATGGCGCATGTAAGCAGTAATTCTTCCTCTTAAATACTAACTCTGTTTTCTAAAGACTGTATCCCATAACAAATTCAGGTATTTGTCACCTTATAATTGAACCGCACTATTTAAAAACTCCCAGCAGATTAGTTCTTCAACGCTGTCTCTTCATGAACCATGGATGTTCGTATATGCATTAATATAAGTATAAGATATGCATGAAAATAAGGAAACAGAAGCACTAACAACAGGTTATAAAAATTCGCAAATTCGTTTTTTTCTTGATTAGACTAGAAACGCTTCTAGGTTCTTTTTTTAAAACAATTCATCTGTTGTTCTGTCAAGCTAAGCAAATAAGGAAAACTTAACATCGGAAAGAATTTGTTTAAAACTAAAAAGGTATAGAATCAAAATATGTCTCCTTTTTCCTTCTCCAATATCTGTAATTTATCGTATTTTAGCTACTCCGTGATTTAATNTTTAAAACTAAAAAGGAATAGAATCAAAATATGTCTCCTTTTTCCTTCTCCAATATCTGTAATTTATCGTATTTTAGCTACTCCGTGATTTAATAAATCCAATTCAGTAAATATTCATATAAATTGAGAGACAGTTATTACAGCAGAAAAAGCATTTTCTTACAGTAAATGAAATTAAAATTTCATGACAAAATAATTGTGAAATTCTGAAACAAAAACTTTATTACAACAGGAATAAGACGCGGCTTAGCATTTAAAAAAGCCGAAAAGTTTGAACAGAGAGTTTTCTTTCGATCATATCAGGAAGTGTAACATTGAAATTTTGATCTGACGACTGTTTAATATTTAATCTTCTATCCACTTTCCATCGGGAATGATTTTGATCTGAAAACATTTTCGAACTCTTGAAAAACNCATATCAGGAAGTGTAACATTGAAATTTTGATCTGACGACTCTTTAATATTTAATCTTCTATCCACTTTCCATCGGGAATGATTTTGATCTGAAAACATTTTCGAACTCTTGAAAAACCAATTTCATACAAATTGTGTGAGCAAAATTAAATGCCATCAAAACGCAGATACTTCCTTGAATCGCTAATTTTTTTAAAACCAATATTCAGAATATAAATATTTTTAATAGGTTTTTATTTAGTCAATAAATAATTTCTTACCCATTGTTTTATATTTTATTTTTGACNATATAAATATTTTTAATAGGTTTTTATTTAGTCAATAAATAATTTCTTACCCATTGTTTTATATTTTATTTTTGACACAAATTGACTGCGGTTTTTCTGTCAATTTGTGACAAAATTTATTCCACCTTGATGATATAAAACTGTAAAAGACAACATTTCCTGAAAATTTTATATAAGTAAATACATTTTCACTAATTTTGTCTCACTTTGTTAGCAAATATATGAAAAAAATATTCCACAGTATAAAAAACCAAATATTAGTCAATTTGTTTTATATTATTTTAATTATTTTACATTTACTACGGATTTCATTACTTCAGACGCGAATTAAATTGTAATAAATTTAGATTCCTTTTGACCGAAACGTTTGTTAAGTACAAAATATCGTAAATGCTTCGATGCCAAGTTTAAAGGTAATAAATGGAGTCTAGCAACTTACACGTGAGTGAACACAGTCTGAGAGACGAATACCTTTAGGTGAAGATACACGATACTGAAACCTAGCCTACAGTTTGATAATAAACTTGGACTATACCAAATAACGTGAATAATTTTAAGGAATATAATTTATTCGGTTCAATCGCTGCCTAGAAACTAACTTGCTCTGTTTAAATGAAGCGCCTTTATATAATAGCAAGGAAAAAAAAGAGTACTAAACCTACGTGGTCTAATCTAGCCACAGTTTATCGGAATTAAAATTTATCCCTTTGGTATTTGAAAAGAATTTTAATACAGTGAGAGGAACGCTCAATATTCAAAACATTTACTCATATTAGAAACACGATGTAAAATAAACGTTGTATACAATTATTAACATACTAAATAATACATATGTTTTAATAAGTTTAAAATATATAACCAAGTAAATTTATGGAAGTAGCATTACAGAACAGCTTTGCAAACCATATTATAGATATTTAATCTATTTTGGTAACAGGGAAGCTCTCAATGTGGTATATTTTCATCTTAAAACTATACTACTCAGTAAAATGGCAACCTGATGTGACTTTTTTAACCTCTTGTGGGCAACTGTATTCTGCGATTAGCAGTTCAAGCTGTTCAATCTGTTTCAAGGCACTGTGGTTGCCGAATCGCATTTCCTGATTCACGCTCTGGCGTGTTTATCAAAGAGTTTTCTAGCAGTATAACTACGCCATTGTGTTCTTACTATTCTTATTTTTGGTAACAAAACTAAAGGAGTTTGCATATTTTTGCTANATATAAATATTTTTAATAGGTTTTTATTTAGTCAATAAATAATTTCTTACCCATTGTTTTATATTTTATTTTTGACCAAACAAATTGACTGCGGTTTTTCTGTCCATTTGTGACAAAATTTTTCCACCTTGATGATATAAAACTGTAAAAGACAACATTTCCTGAAAATTTTATATAAGTAAATACATTTTCACTAATTTTGCCTCACTTTGTTAGCAAATATATGAAAAAAATATTCCACAGTATAAAAAACCAAATATTAGTTAATTTGTTTTATATTATTTTAATTATTTTACATTTACTACGGATTTTATTACTTCAGACGCGAATTAAATTGTAATAAATTTAGATTCCTTTTGACCGAAATGTTTGTTAAGTACAAAATATCGTAAATGCTTCGATGCCAAGTTTAAAGGTAATAAATGGAGTCTAGCAACGTACACGTGAGTGAACACAGTCTGAGAGACGAATACCTTTAGGTGAGGATACACGATACTGAAACCTAGCCTACAGTTTGATAATAAACTTGGACTATACCAAATAACGTGAATAATTTTTAGGAATATAATTTATTTGGTTCAATCGCTGCCTAGAAACTAACTTGCTCTGTTTAAATGAAGCGCCTTTATATAATAGCAAGGGAAAAAAAAGAGTAATAAACCTACGTGGTCTAATGTAGCCACAGTTTATTGGAATTAAAATATATTCCTTTGGTATTTGACAAGAATTTTAATACAGTGAGAGGAACGCTCTGTATTCAAAACATTTACTCATATTAGAAACACGATGTAAAATAAACGTTGTCTACAATTATTAACATACTAAATAATATATATGTTTTAATAAGTTTAAAATATATAACCAAGTAAATTTATGGAAGTAGCATTACAGAACAGCTTTGCAAACCATATTATAGATATTTAATCTATTTTGGTAACAGGGAAGCTCTCAATGTGGTATATTTTCATCTTAAAACTATACTACTCAGTAAAATGGCAACCTGATGTGACTTTTTTAACCTCTTGTGGGCAACTGTATTCTGCGATTAGCAGTTCAAGCTGTTCAAGCTGTTTCAAGGCACTGTGGTTGCCGGATCGCATTTCCTGATTCACGCTCTGGCGTGTTTATCAAAGAGTTTTCTAGCTGTATAACTACGCCATTGTGTTCTTACTATTCTTATTTTTGGTAACAAAACTAAAGGAGTTTGCATATTTTTGCTATCCATTTAATCTTTGATGTTATGTTATATCACTATCGACAAAGGCAAGTCTTGGTGAGTTCACTGACTTTCGCAAATACCCCTCTGATGACGTTTTATTGCAGGCTTCAGAGTGTCTCGTAACAAGAAAAGTATTCATTATTCGTAAAAAAGATTTTACTAAACACTACTCAAACTGATAACACAGTAAGTAAAATAATATACTTCAAATATATTGTTTACTAAGGCCTTAGACAAATGCTCATCAAAATAATCACGTCGCTTTAATTGGGGACATAAAAAATAAAATATACATGTAGAAATAGAGTTATTTATTTTTAAATAATGGCTTAGAACAGCGACTACACACATTTCTGTGCATATGTGCAAGGGTTTGAAAGGTACAAATGTTTTCCCATTTTAATCCTCTGTTCCCTCAAAATTTAAGGAAAATAATTTCTGCAAAACGAGTTTAANGGTACAAATGTTTTCCCATTTTAATCCTCTGTTCCCTCAAAATTTAAGGAAAATAATTTCTGCAAAACGAGTTTAACAAATGAAAAAGAGAGAGTCTCCTGGACCTAGTTCAACTTATTATAAAATGTATATTTTACGTACTATTTTATATGTAAAATATGATAAAATCTATATTTTNGACCTAGTTCAACTTATTATAAAATGTATATTTTACGTACTATTTTATATGTAAAATATGATAAAATCTATATTTTGTACGTAAATTGAAATAAACATGTTTATATGGGTCGTTATAATATTTATCTTTTATACAAGCCTTATATAAACCGTAATAGCACAATTATGAAAATGACAGGTTTATTAAGATAAAGACAAAATGGAGTATGTTAAAAAAATGTTAAATAAATTTTTCCTTGGCGAGATTTTAAGTTTTTTTTTTTGCTCGGCTGCCTGCTGGAGAGATGCGGCAGTTCTTAAAGAACAACCCAGGGTGTACTGTGCTGACATCTATTGTCCATGTACAAAGGCAGCTGACCCCCTTCCAGCACTTTACAACGCCACCCTCGCCCTTCCCTGTCACGGAAACTGGGTCNATGTACAAAGGCAGCTGACCCCCTTCCAGCACTTTACAACGCCACCCTCGCCCTTCCCTGTCACGGAAACTGGGTCGGGCTTGAAAACGAAAGTCCAGCACCCTTCACTTGCACTGCCTATCATTCATCATCCGTACGCCGTCTATACGCGTTCCTTTTATAAAATATCACCGAACTTTATATCTTGTACAACACTTGTACTACTTGTTAAATACTCCACCTTCTTTGGAAAAATTTATGCATTTGTTTGAATTACTAATTTTAAATATTTTTAAGAACAAAAATTATCTTATTTCATTAGCTATTATACTGGAATATTACCAAAATATTTTAATATTTCAAGAAAATTATAAAACGCAAAACTATATAAAAAGCATTATTATTTTCAAAAGAATCCAAATTTCTTACATAAGTTATTCTCAGGATATAATTGTTTCGAAAAAAAAAAAAAAAAAAAGCTCTAATATTTCAGAATGTTAAAACACTCCTGGGAGTACCCTAAAGGATGTTAAAATGTTTGTTTTTTCTATTCAACGCACTGTTCTTCCAACGTCTGAATTATTCCTGTTCACCCCTTGCAAGATAATGCCGAAAAGCCTACACCACAGTTGTATAAAAATTGAAGCCGTAAATTTTGCAGCACGAGATTCTGAAAAGAAAACGGTTACGATTTCCGTGGCAAAGGAAAAAATACCTCTTTACACTATCGCTTGCAACACTTTCGTATGTAATATGTCAAAAATAATATACGTGTCTGTTTTCTAGATCAAGACATCATATTTTTTAATCTTCGTTGCTGTACATCCAACTAGTCATATTGTTTACCCTGCAATCCATAAGGCGAAATATTATTACAAGTTTTTTTATTGTCTCTCATTCCATGAGCAAAAATCACGAATTGCTAGTATATTTAGCTCTCTACCGTAGATACGAAAATAAACCAAGATAAGGAATATGCAATTTTATTGACCTTCCAGTTGTCAAATAATCAATAGGACTGCACAGTCATGCAAAAAGAAGTAATATGAATCACTGTACAGATTTCTTATACTTATAAAGATATCTTTTGGAAACACTTTGCTGTTTTTTTTTTCGTAGAGCTACGAAAAGGTTTCTTGTAAAATTGGAGTACATACATATTTGTAATGTTACAAATTAAACGATTGTGTTTCAGCTTACATGGTCGAGAAGTTGAAATAAAAATACTTATCCGTTTAATATAATTTCAGTAAATTTTGACATTTCTCAAAAAGTATTGGGGCAAGAATGTATCCCTATGCCACGGCTCTACTGTCAGTGGCGAAAACGATGTTTGTAAACAAACTCTACGAATCCAATGGCAGGTACTGAAAGACATTCAACTTCAATCCAGCACTTTGGCTACTATACCTGGTTGGCATGTCAACCTGTTTTATTTTTGCTATGACCATGTAATATACTAGTTATGGTTCAGTATAATTTATTTGTGGGGAGGGGAACTCTAGTTTATCGTCTTTCGTGAGAAGGGATGGTTTTGCGGCTCTTTTTATAAGAGACAATTTAAAGATCCCATTGTTTTTATGATGCAGTGCAAAATTTTCCTTGTACGGAAATAATATTGAAATTACTGTAACTTGAAAGTTGTAAGCAAATGAACAAAACGCGATAAAGGGGCCTGTGTTCGTACGATATAAGAAATATTTGCAGTAATGTAAAATTCAAACATAAAAATCGTTCAAATTTAAATGTAATAAACTGCACTAAAAATTTAGTTTATTTAGGCCACGTACATTTGAAAAACTTCCGCAGGAACCGAACGTTATAAATACACTTAAGAGCAAAAAAAAATGGTATAGGCGTGCGTATGCAAATAACAAAGGTATGGAACCAATCAGAGTCACGCGATGCGGTTGGCAGCTAGATCGGTTACTGCTGCTACAATGGCAGGTTATCAATATTTAAGTGAGTTTGAACATGGTGTTATAGTNAGATCGGTTACTGCTGCTACAATGGCAGGTTATCAATATTTAAGTGAGTTTGAACATGGTGTTATAGTCGGCGCACTAGAGTTGGGACATAGCATCTCCGAGGTAGCAATAAAATTAGGATGTTCGCATACGACCATTTCACCAGTGTACCGTGAATATCGGGAATCCGGTAAAACATCAAATCTTCGACATCGCTGCGGCCGGAAAAAGATCGTGAAAGAACGGAACAAACGACGACTGACGAGAATCATTTAACGTGACAGACGTGCAGCCCTTTCTCAAATTGGCGCAGGTTGGATTTGTGGACTGCTATGCAGGATTCATGGTGTTAATTGCCTCCTGCATACCTTCAGACGTTAGTTGAGTCCATGCCACGTCGTCTTGCGGCACTTCTGCGAGCTCGGAAGGGAGGGGGAAGTAGGGCTACATGATAGTATGCATGTGTACCATTTTTTTTTTTTTGGCTCTTCAGTGTATCTCGCCGTTTATACCGATGTGAGAAATGCTCAATGCAAACATTTTCACAGGTAACAATCGTTGAATTTTCAATAAAATTTATCTAGGGCATAAAAAGCGTTCTTTTTAAGGCCACGTGCGTTAAAAATATTCTAGCAACAGATTCGAAGGACGTTATTCACAGAACACACAAATTTACTGTTCACTTCGTCATTCCTAAACATGTGGTAAGCCTTGGACGATTAATTCACCAAAATCATTTTTGGCAGCCTTTGATACAAAATAACTAATTTTATGACTTATTCAACTAATAAAACACTTGAGCTGTTTCTGGAAACCAGCAAATTGAAACTTCGAAATGTAAATAGATTGTCATTTGCACTCCAAGATGATTAAGGGAAATGGCGGATCAGAGCACACGTCATAAGAAACCAACACAATCTGCAGATAAGTGTTGGCATTTCATTTCACTGAGAATTACTAGTCAAAAAAGGCATCTTAAACGAGCTACATTTAATTAAATATGCAATTACAAAAAATATTAACTTTAGATATAATATTCCGACACTACCGGCAAGGACTTCTTGTTTATTAAGATTAATCATTACGAGAGAGAGTTCAATAACATTCACTGGGCGGAGACATTTCACATCACCGCAATGTACGCACACACTACCGTAAATTTTCTATAAATTTTTAAAGCTCTTGCTCTATAGTTACAAAAAATTATACATTACTCAAAGAGCATAATTCAAACCATTAAGTTTGTTATTATCATTAGAGTTTAAAATATCAATTTTAATAAGGAAAACTTTTTTTTCATAATCATCACAATGTTCGGCAACATAACAACATACATCCCGCAACAACCATTAGCTGATACAATACTTTGCAAATAAGGGCGTTTACTGTTTACATGTTGTGTAGATTGGTCACAATTTCTGTCAACATTTCTGACGTTATATGTACCCATAAATAGATTTATTATTCCTGAGAAAGAAACGGCAACGAAAATAAAAATATTGAGGGAAAAACTTTCTAACTGTATTCACGGGGGAAAAAAATTGCCGGTATCCAGATTCAAACCCTCAGTCTGCTTGTTATAACCACAAAATATATCAGACGACCACTTCATCTCATAGACATGGGTTGTTTTTTGGTGGTAAGTGTGTTGACTTAGGGAAGATTAATACTTATATAGCCTCTTGGGAAGGTACGACGTTAGTGATTCACAACCTTATTGTTATTCAGAATTACATTATGTCTGCAGGCGTATTGAACATTAGCACAGTCGGAGTTCTATTATTGCGGAATATACTGTTTAGTAAATGTTTGCTTACCAATACAGCCTATTCTCATTGTTATAAAAATTACTGGGAAGGGTAAATACACATAACAGCATCATCACGATAATTTTTCTATAATCATTCGTAAACACGCGCACTTGTTTTAAGTGAAACGATTATCAGAGGATGTAATAGTTTTTATCTTAGACTTCGTGACTTAATAAGATTCCAGGTTAATACAATAATATTTCTAGATTATTACAAATGCGGTTCTTGTAACCTCACAAAGTTTTACAAAAATTGTTTTTGTATTTTTACAAAGGTTTGTAAATGCACAAATAATTTCTCATTTAAATTTGCAAAGTTCTGTTTACAGTGAATACGAGCTGTGTTTACCTGACTAATGGTGACATGGTTGACAGATCGAGGGCTCGTTGGAACTACGTGTAACGTCAATATTTAACGTTACCTATGCCAACCGCACCCAGAAAACTAGAAAAATGACAAAGTCGTGGTTGTGATGATACGAATGTGAAGCAATAAACTATTCCCACCCCGCTATGGAGTAAAGTAAAACTTTTCACTTTAAATTAATTACTTTAATTGTAATTTTATAAATTGGCGTTGAAATTTGATTGGCCGTTCAATATATACTCTCTCATAAATTTATACAGGACGCTTCTTAAATTAAAAATATCTCTATATAACTCTATCTTACGAATGTAATGGGTACTTAAAAGAAAAATTCTTAAAACGATTGGATAAATATTATAAATAATTTTTGTTATACTTGCTGCTTTTCATGAGAAATGATAAATCAAACAGGAATAAATAATATCTTCAATAATTTGAAATTACAACTGAGCTTTTTTACTTTTTTTATAGCAGAACACGCATACGTAACAACTAAAAAAAAAAAAATTATAACATATATAACACAGTCCATTCTCCACGTGGTGTTGAGAATCGAACCGAAGTCTCCCCACAGAGGCCGTCTGCATCACGGAGACCGGCAGTAAAAAATTCTTAATTCACTCTTTGTAAGACAGAATTGCCGTTATTTGAACGTCTTCCTGCTCATATAAAGTAAATTTAAAATTTCGGTCTATTTAAGAATTTTATAATTATTTATTTTCTGTATTTAGATTTTCTTTGAAAATTTTATTCACTGTTGCTGTAAACATTTCTGCATTATCCCGGAGAGAAAATCCTTTGAATGTGGCCCCTCAGAGATCTTGGCTACAGAACTCGCCAGTTCTGAGAATATGTTTGAGGTAAAGCACATGGTATGGTTTAACAGATAATTCTTTAATTAGGACTCATGACTGCTGGTCTTGTTATATATATTTAATTTTCATCAGGAAGTAGTCCCAACAATTTTCATTAAATGCTAGTAACCATAAAATTTACCTATTTAATTTTCCGTTCCTCTATGATTTGTCAGATTATTTTTTTCTAATTATACGTCTTTATCGCACACTAAGATTTAAAAAATAATTAATTCAAATTGCCTTCGTAGTTTTGATTAATCCACTCAAACTCCTTGGTCAACTCCCTCAACAACCACGGCTGACTTGTTAGAAAGTTTAAGGCCTCTACCGCGCGTATGCGAGCTAAACTGCCACTNTTTTGATTAATCCACTCAAACTCCTTGGTCAACTCCCTCAACAACCACGGCTGACTTGTTAGAAAGTTTAAGGCCTCGACCGCGCGTATGCGAGCTAAACTGCCACTTTTTTTTACCACGACTCTTCAAATGGGAAGTAGTAGAGAGTTTTTTTATTATGAAGACACCGCAGGTGTTAATTAACGAGAGAGTAAATGTGACCGAGTAAAGTGTTCTCAAAACCAAGTGGAAGTGTTAAAAGAGATAGAGATGTAATTAACTTTTTATTTCCTCTCCTGTTTGCCACCAGAGACGTTTTCAATTAGCAGACATTTATCCTCTCTTTAAGATATTACATCAACACCGTAGTAATTTTAAAACATAATATTTACTCTGAAAGGTCTAGCGAAACAAACATAATGCCTCCTTTTAACACTATGAATGCCTTTTGAAGTTAGTAAGTACTCTAGGATGGGAGGCAACACACACTTTATAATAGGAATCTGAGCTAAGATTTTTGGCCATCACCACTGATAAGAAGCATAAGATGAGATGAGGTCATATAATCAGGCAGAGATAGAACGCATTGTGATGATTGAGGGGGGTGTGGGTGTGCGACTGTTCTGATAATATAAGTCGACTACCTGCGGTCTGTTACGTTGCGTGTAAAAGCAAATTCTGACACAGTTTGGCCGTGATAAGAGGCAACTCATAAGCTAATTATGATTAAGGCGCCCGTCTACCTGGCGCTTGAACTGCGTTGCAATGTGTTCGAAATACACGTTTTTCAACGAAACTATTAAGCGTGCGTCCAACGTGCTGATCTACGAAAAGAACACACACTTCAGACGAGAGCTGTTAAGTACTTTTAAAATATCACGTACTTAGAACCTTCTTAAAGACTTCCCACTAATAAAATAATATGGTCACCGCTGAAAGTCCCATTAGTACACGCAGCACGACGAGAACACTGCACGCCAGTTCAGAGCCTTGCGCTTAGCGGCGATGGCGTACTTGATGTGCGTGGCAGTGTCGCCCTTATCGCTCCCGCGCTGCTCGGCCTAAACGTGGAAAAAGTTCCAGGTAGACGGCGGCCTTAAAGGATAAAAGTGAGCCATTGTGTGTATCCTCCTGACGTCGCATTAGAACCACACACACGCCCAAACGCGNAAAGTGAGCCATTGTGTGTATCCTCCTGACGTCGCATTAGAACCACACACACGCCCAAACGCCACGCATCTGTGTTATCAATCTGGCAGATTACGTAGACAGTATATTTACGTTTTGGTTTTCAAATTTGATACTATCGGAATAAGATCAGAGGTCAGCTTGCCACCCTTCCACTCGGCGACTTGGGGAATTCCGTCGTTTTACTATATAGCGGCACTCATTCAGTGTTGACAGCAGTTTATGCGGGTCTCACATGATAGTTTTGTCACTGTAATTTTCTTCATACCAATAACTAGGGAAACTCAACTATATACTGGTCCACGGCAAATAAAAAATTGCACAAAAAAAAAAAAAAGATTTGTTAGTGGTTACGAAAACCTTTTCGCTGACACTTTATAAAACGAAATTTAGTTGCTGGTAAAATCAAATATTTTTGTGCACAATGACACGTTAATTGCCAAGTACTTCAGCAGTTAAGTGCTTATTTATATATTTGTGAATTGAAAATATATTTATTGGCTTCCAGAAAATATTTAGTTGACAGCAATATCATTCATGTCGTCCACAGTAAAACATTTGCTGGGATTGCAAAACTACGCCCGTTATGTTATTCACATGCGCGCTGGTGTATTCGAAGTGAGTACCTTCGGGTCTGGCCACGACGCCGTATTTATCCGTGTTCATATCTTTGCATCAGGTAACGAATTGATTAATTAGGAATATTGCTTAGAAACTGGGAAAAGATAAAACGACTCCTTTATTCCAATCAAGTAAATGTTGCCCAAAAACGATTCCAGAAAATAGACTTTTCGTGAGGTGAAGTGTTCAAGACTTGGCATGAGAACCACTTGTTATATATGTAGTATGTGCTTGCTCAAGTCAAATCAGCAACTATGACTGAGGTGATGCAGTGATAACACATTGAACTCGCATTGAGAGGGGCCCGGTTCTATTCTCCTGGTTCGACCATCCGTCTTTCGATTTTCAGTGCTTGTCCGAAATCACTTGAGGTGATCGCCGATTCTTTAATTAAGGTCTTAGCTGATTACTTCATTGATCCTACTGTCAACAAGATGTTGACTCATCCCTATCTACTAAAATTTGTAAAACATCTTTTTAAGATCCGCTATAGTCTATTTGGGGATTCTTCACATTTTATAACCAAACCTTTGAAAAATAACCGCCTGTAGGAAGCGCTTGGTTCTTTCCTGAATATGTCACGTATCACAAACTTTTGTTATCATAAAAAAACCTTTATTTTTTATTAAATTAAACTTTTTCTTATATTACATCAAACAATTATAATATTTTATATTTATTATTAAAACAAAAAAATTAGGGTGAAAAAAGGCCTGTTGGTAATACTGTGTAAAAAATAGTTCTAATGCAAAATACATATTATTACACCAAGTGTGCACGAATGCAGTGCGTTTTCCTTTTGGTGTAATTTTCTAGACTCTATTAAGCTTTGTTTGCATGAGGCGGAGGAGTATACTGGAAGCGGAAGTTCAGCAGGGCTTCAGGAATGTTGTAAGTAACCGTGAATGGGCTATAACCACGATTGATGTTAGCATCGTAACACTTTTGCGTCGACTGACACTCATTACTGCTTTTCAATATGCTGAATTTATTGGTAAATTTGAAAATTATTTTATGGTTGCCACTAATTTTTTAATTACAATAAAATAGTTTGTTTATGCCACAAAATATTTCGTGATGTCTATACTGATAAAAGCATTTTTTCACAACCAATAAAATATTTTTGCTCACCATAAAACAGTTTTTTTCGTGTGTGGATTCGTAGTTACCTCCACCCGTCTTTCGTCCTCCGCCTGAGTGCCCTCATGTTGTAGTCCCCACCTNTTTCCTTTTCGCCCTTCTCTTTGTTTGAAGGTTTCTTCTTACTATATTTCAGTCTTTTTATTTGGGTTTCTTTTTTTGGCATTTTTTCCGTTTTTTTCTTGATTTCTTTTGCTTTAGGNTTTAGCTCTTTTTCTGTTTTCCTTTTCCTCTAACTGATCTTTCATGGATGTGCTCGTAAGAATAGTAGATTTTTTCTTCCTAATATTGCGTTTTGATATTTTTGGAGACATAATAGGCAATTCAACGATCTCTGATAGGGAAACGCATGCGTGCTTGCATCATCGCTTTGTGAATTAACAGGACCTATATCAGAAGCTTGGGCATCGTGGTCTTCAACACGGTGATCTTGAGCTGCTGCGGTTACATCGGCATGATTGTGAGCNATCTCTTTCTAACATATTAGAACCATTGAATTCGGCATTACCCCGCGTTCGCGTTTCCCCCACTCTCCCCTATACAGGAAGTGGAAGTTCAGCAGGGCTTCAGGAATGTTGTAAGTAACCGTGAATGGGCTATAACCACGATTGATGTTAGCATCGTAACACTTTTGCGTCGACTGACACTCATTACTGCTTTTCAATATGCTGAATTTATTGGTAAATTTGAAAATCATTTTATGGTTGCCACTAATTTTTTAATTACAATAAAATAGTTTGTTTATGCCACAAAATATTTCGTGATGTCTANCATTTTATGGTTGCCACTAATTTTTTAATTACAATAAAATAGTTTGTTTATGCCACAAAATATTTCGTGATGTCTATACTGATAAAAGCATTTTTTCACAACCAATAAAATATTTTTGCTCACCATAAAACAGTTTTTTTCGTGTGTGGATTCGTAGTCACCTCCACCCGTCTTTCGTCCTCCGCCTGAGTGCCCTCATGTTGTAGTCCCCACCTATATCTACTGGTTTTATGTCCCGAAGGAACTGTCGGGGGTTGCGGTAGCTACTATATAGCCTTCGCACGACGATCAAGTATTATACCTTTAAAAGTCCGGTGTTATCGGGCATCCACTCAGTCATTCACCTTAAGTGATTCGAGACCCAGGGATAGAGGGTAGGCTGTCGTAAAGGGGGCGAGGTTGGTAGGCAAGCACATCGTCGACCGCCACGCCGTTTCGCTGCGGCATGACACGAGATACTCAACTTGTTCGAGGCCTAAGAGGCGTGGAAAGACTAAGGGTGACGCATATACGGCTTTTATATGCCTCATTTGGGCGAACTGGCGTGCAGTCATTTTGTTGGCGAGGTGACCTTTTGGGACTTTAATGGAAGCTGTATGATATAAGGGCGTAGTAATATTATAATGTTGTGCTTCACGNCGAGGTGACCTTTTGGGACTTTAATGGAAGCTGTATGATATAAGGGCGTAGTAATATTATAATGTTGTGCTTCACGTTCTTATATTAGGTACTTCAAGTTTTGTATAAGTACTTTGCTACTAAAAATAATCGTAAGCTATTGTGAACCCTGGAAAAATACACTGTGAAGGAGACTTGATACATGGCCAATCTTATAATTCATTTATAGAGTCTGGACGTTTATAATTAACGGCCTTTAATTAAAAAATATTAGTAATTTTTAAATATTATTGTTAAGTAAAGCACAATTACGGAGGGCTCGGTTTTCCCATAAAAACTTTGGTGAAAAAAAATAATATATACACACACACACACACACACACACATATATATATATATATATATATATATATATATATATACACGTTTACAACAGAAACTTGGGAACTGGTTGTCAACGGATTCATACGGCGCACTTTAAGAAAAAATTTAAATATTGCATATTTTAAATAATTCTAAATTTCATTTTAATATTCTTGAGAATTAAAATTACTCACTTATAACATTATTATACTCATATTAACGTTCCACATCCTAACCATACGAATAAATTTTTGGTTAAAAGCAATTTACAATTTCTTTGCGTCCTACATAAAAAATAAATGTGATAAAAAGTAATACTTCAGTAAATCTTATGCGTGTAATTCTTAAAATTTTGTTGGCAATATTTTTGTATTTTTTACCGCAAATCTTTGAAATAAAACAAATGTTCTACAATTAGCCATAACAATGAAAGTCCATAGAAAGTGTAATCTTGTGAATACACAAAAGTTTCCAATTTTATAAGAATTTTTCAGATTAAAATACAAAAGTTTTACAGAGTACACAGTTTCGACGTAATAAATATACGTTACCTGATCAAAATAAATACAGAATCATTTATGCCATAATCGTATTATTTTTCTTAAGCCTCATCACTTTTGTGCTCAACTGATCATATTCTTGTGTAATTTTTTTTTTTTGAAGTACATATTTTGTTGCAGTCAGTACATTGGTATTTTTATAGCCAACTAGACAAAGATCGAGAATTNTTTTTTTTGAAGTACATATTTTGTTGCAGTCAGTACATTGGTATTTTTATAGCCAACTAGACAAAGATCGAGAATTATTAGTAACATTCAGTTCCAAGGAGTATTATATGCATTACTGATTGCATGATTCTTTGTTTAGACATATTCTTAAAGTATATGTTTCCTGTCACACTAAAAACTACTATTTTAAGACTAAAAAACAACTGCAAGTTTTAATATTTCGGAAAGATTTTCTATAAAAATAGTACATGTAATATTTATACAAACAGAATTTTTTTTGCTTATTTAGCTTACATAATTAAAAAAAAATTCAATGCAGTATTTATTTTTAGAGTTAATTTGAGAGCAAGAAAAATTTGAATTGAATAAAAATTGTGAAATTGAAACCTTAATCATAAA
Organism: Clitarchus hookeri; assembly: GCA_002778355.1. Lineage (NCBI taxonomy): Eukaryota > Metazoa > Arthropoda > Insecta > Phasmatodea > Phasmatidae > Clitarchus > Clitarchus hookeri. Next base: position 54,695 of record NQII01005153.1, on the reverse strand, counting down.
ATGTTCTCTGAGGGACTAAATTATGTTTTAGCACTAAACGCACAGTACACAGATTTTAGTCATTCGTGGTGTTCAGGAATTTAGCTTGGGTGAAAACTAGACTTAGTCGCCGCAAAATATATTCAGCATCTCAAGAATCAGAAGAAATATTTCATAACTCTATGTTTGTACGGAACCAACGCGAGTGAAATCCAGAATTAACTAATGAATTTCAGTCACTGAGAGAAATATTTGTTTCACTAACAAAATTATTGTAACCAAGAAAACCAATTATTTCCAGAAATGAATATACTGAGATAACACAATACTTAGCTCTCTCCCCTCTCTCTCTCTCACACACACA